>JXCR01086313.1:180502-191407 GCA_002079205.1 Phalaenopsis hybrid cultivar | reverse complement strand
TTTTATGTTTTAGTTTTTGGCGTCTCTCTCTTAATCTGCTTGCGCCTTATAAATTGGCTGTTTTACTTTGTGATTGATTCCATCTTGTTGCCAGGTAGTTTAATTCAATAAATAAATCAGCTTTATATGCGTGAATTACTATTCATCTTGTTATATGAATAATGTGATTATTTGGTAAACAATTATCCATCCAATAGCAGCTTCTAACTCGTACTGTTTATGATTAAACTCTATTTGATGCTAGTTGTATTTGAATATGTAAAGTTTACTACTTGTTGAATATGCTGCTCCTTCTATGTTTTTTTTAAATTTAATTGTGGCTCCTAAGCCGTCTGCCATGATTTTTTTTCGTCACGTAATTTTCTTCTATTTTTCGTTGATGAGTTTGA
Organism: Phalaenopsis hybrid cultivar; assembly: GCA_002079205.1. Taxonomy (NCBI): domain Eukaryota; kingdom Viridiplantae; phylum Streptophyta; class Magnoliopsida; order Asparagales; family Orchidaceae; genus Phalaenopsis; species Phalaenopsis hybrid cultivar. Next base: position 191,018 of record JXCR01086313.1, on the reverse strand, counting down.
ACTTAATCCTCTGTTCCATTTTATTTGCTTTGATCTTGAAGGAGCATTTCACCTTTCTGATTTCCAAGATTGGGAAGGCTTCTACTAATGCTCTCATACTTTTTATTTGTTTTTAGAAAGATGGGGCAAAGATCATGCCCTGACGAAGCTTCTAAGGTTCTCTTGGAACAGTTTGAACTTATATTGGATCATCATAAGCTCATGTAAGTTTAGAATTCCAAGATTTTGTTTTTTTTAATTAAGCGTCTGTTTGGAGCAGTTGTAGCTGTTTAAAGAAACAATTGTAAAACTGTTGTTTAAAAAGCTGCGTTAGCTATTATAATTTTTTTTTTTAATTTAGACTGCGGTTTTCTAGTAGTCCCTGCACTTAGGGTCTATTTGGGGCACCTGCAGTGGCTATTGCAATTTTTTTTTTTGAAAAAGTTGAACCGCAACTTTTTAACAGCTGCAACACTTAAGGTCTGTTTGGGGCAGCTGCAGCTGTTTGGAAAAGCAACTGTGAAGCTGCTATTGTAGAAACTCTTGTTAAAAAAGCTGCAGTGACTATTACAATTGTTTTTTTGAAAAAGTCAGACCGCAACTTTTTAGCAGCCACCACAAGTAGCTAGGTTTAGCCGCAAAACGTTGCTTTCAACTACAACTTTTTCGAAAAGCAGACAAAANGTAGCTGTTTAAAGAAACAATTGTGAAACTGTTGTTTAAAAAGCTGCGTTAGCTATTATAATTTTTTTTTTTAAATTTAGACTGCGGTTTTCTAGTAGTCCCTGCACTTAGGGTCTATTTGGGGCAGCTGCAGGGGCTATTGCAATTTTTTTTTTTTTTGAAAAAGTTGAACCGCAACTTTTTAACAGCTGCAACACTTAAGGTCTGTTTGGGGCAGCTGCAGCTGTTTGGAAAAGCAACTGTGAAGCTGCTGTTGTAGAAACTCTTGTTAAAAAAGCTGCAGTGACTATTACAATTTTTTTTTTGAAAAAGTCAGACCGCAACTTTTTAGCAGCCACCACAAGTAGCTAGGTTTAGCCACAAAACGTTGCTTTCAACTACAACTTTTTCGAAAAGCAGACAAAGCACAATTTTGTGAGACCGAAAAAACTACCACCGCCACCGCCACTCCCACCCCAAAGCACCCTAAATTTATTCCTCCAAGTAATGCATATACTTGTGGACTACCAGTATATCAAATATCGCACAGACATTTCCATATTGAAATTTGGTGCTGCAATTGATCTAATCTACAAGGTGGAATGGTTGTCAATTGTTGAACGGTTGAAGCATGACCAAAGTTGGGCAAAATTGTTTCTTTATGTTTTGCTACCTCCAGTTTCATTCATTTCTCCACTTAGCTGTACTACAGTGTCTTCTCTGTGTAATTTGTGGCTAAGCGAAAGCCTACACAGATTTGTGTACGTAGTAGCTTTCATCTTTTGTTCACTGGGCTTATCATGACAAATTTTGCTTTAAAAAAGATTGTATTTCAGATGAGGTCTATGCAAGTTTGTTAGGACAAAATAAGTTTTTTTTCTTTTAATTGAAGTGGCCGTAGGAATTTGGTCATACTTTCCACATTACATATGAAAATATTTATAAGACAACATGAGAAGAACCGTGTGTAGGAGTAGTTTGCCATTTGAAAGTCAACCGTGCAAGTTTATTGAAATTTTAGATTTGACTGCAATTTTTCTGAGCAGTCTTCTGATCATCTTATTGTTGCATTCCTTTNATATATATATATATATATATTAAATAATACGTGATTTGTTCACGCGCGGCAACGTAACAAAATGAGTGTCCTTCCTAGGCAAAATCGACATTCTGGACGTGCCGGTGCAGTCTGTTTTGCCATTAGAGGTAATTTTGACGAATTCACCGATTTGCGTGTCAATTTTCTCGTGTCGAAAGTATAGCAATATGGGCTTCCTTTCCTACCAAAATGGGTATCCCGGACGCGTTGGCGCAGTCCAATTCGTCGTCAGAGGTCATCCGGAGAAGTTTGCATTTTCACCCGTCCTTTGGGCTTAATTGAAGTCCGATTTCGTGCAAATTCGTGAATTTTGTGCATTTTGTGTGTGTTCGTGACGAAAAAGTCGTGACGAAAAAGTCGTGACGAATGTTTTTCTAAGGCTTGAAGTCCTATTTGGAACATTTTTCTTGAATCTTCGCAAAATAGCCCATAACCGCTCGTTCATAAGACGATGGTCTTGTGCCAAAGATGCTAGACATCAAAGGAAAATAGGTATTGGCTGGACTTTCTAGAAAGGTGAGTTCAATTCTAGTTTTCTAAGATAGTCCATAGGAATTTCTAGAGCTAGAATCTAGGCTCTAAGGAAGAGAAGACAAGACCTCACAAAAATGAGGTCAACATGCCCCAAGCTTTTAAAAAATATATTATTTCTATGCCTTTGGTTGGAAATGTCATGCTGCTGGTATGGTCTTAAATTTCAATTTGTGTTGCATATATGCCTATGTTTGCCACTGAAAATGATGAAACTATGAGCTACATTCTTGCTTTTGTCAACAAAAAATGCATCAGTCATCAATGTGTTATGTTCCTTCTCAGTGCTTGAGAGTATATTGGGTAGTAAACGAGGTTTACAACAGACAATTATCACAATCGCTTATATGATTGAATTTATGTTAATTTTAAAGTTATACCGCTTTATGTGATGATTTATGATGAAGATGATATTAAAATGCCATAATCTTTTCTAGTGTCAAATGTAATGACAATCATAATGGTAATTCTATTGTCTAGGTTATGCAAATAATCTTTTATAGTGTCAAATGTATGACAATCATAATGGTAATTCTATTGTCTAATTGATTTTACTGTTATTTTTCATGACTTTGTTTTGTTATAGTAATAACATGGATAGTAAGTCTAAAGAGGTTGCTACACCTGCATTGTGGGAAAAAGATACGAAAATAATATTTTGCGATGTTTGTATTAAAAAGATTGAACGGGGAAATAGGCATACGACTCATTTCAATAAAGAAGAGTGGCAAAATATTATCAAAAATTTCAAGGAATATACAGACAGGAAATACGACAAGTTGTAAATGAAGAACAAGTGAGACCAAATGAAGAAGAAATGAAAAATATGGAAGGAATTGAAAAGAGGTTCTACTGGTCTTGGTTGAGATCCAGTGAAGCGAACAGTTGATGCACCTGAAGAATTGTGTGCTGAAAGTCTTGCTTTGAGCTTTTTTTTGTAAACTTCTTTATTTTATAACTTTATATTTTATTCTAATTGGGTGTTTATCAATTTCAGTGTAGGTGGTGCCTTCTGCAAAGAAGTTTAAGCTTTTTGGAATTGAGCCTGAATTGGAGGAGAAAGTCGACCGCATGTTTGGGGGAGTGGTTGCAACGAAGAACTATGCATGTAGCCCAAGCAAGACAGAGTTCGCTGGCAATGCTGTAAATTTGGGAACCCCTGGAGGTTTAGTTGATTTCATTGACATCCCCAGCTCAGATCAGAATGAATATGAAACTATTTTCTGTTCCAAACGTCTGAGGGTTGTTGATAAAAGAAAATGTGGTGCTTCTTCCCTCAGAAACGAGCTATCCGAGGCGGTTTCTTGTTTTAAAGCAGAATGTCAGGCTTCTCATTCAAGCACATCGCGGAGGCACTTGAAATCTTAAGTGCTACAGTTGAAATTTATGCAGATAAAGAGTTGTATCTGTTCGCAGCAAAACTGCTAAAGGACTCGGTCCGTAGGGATTTCCTTATGCAGATTTCTGCCGCCTGTAGAGTTGCATATATTCTGCATTTTGATAATCATTCGAACAATTGATATTTTTTATAATTTTCATCACTAGAACATTTACACTGCATTATCTATTTTTTTTCTTTCTAGAATTGTGCTTGTGAACTCTTTTGTATCTTCCTAATAATTTTCATCACTAGAACATTTACACTGCATTATCTATTTTTTTTATTCTAGAGTTGTGCTTGTGAATTTTTTTGTACCTTCCTAATTATTTGCAAACATTTATTTATTTTTTATTGTCACAAACTCTCATATAAATGATAATTGTTTAGGGGAAATATTTAGGGATACCCATCGCTATGGATGCAAATAGAAGAAGACGGATGGAGGCCCACATGGATACACGCAGAAGAAAGCGGAGAGGGATGTGTCTGACGGCAATATGTTTGATGTACGGATATTATAACACATACATCGTCATGCATGACATCTTCTTATATTGGCGACAAATGGGTTGAAGAGTTGCTTGCGGGGCACCCAACACGATTTTGTAATATGTTTCGAATGAGCCAGATAATATTTATCGATCTTCTGGACTTACTCGTAGGATCTCACGGTCTTCATGGATCTTCAAGGACCAATCCACGTGAGGTTCTTGCAATAACATTGTTCATATTATCCCAAAATGAGTCTATGCGAGGAGCGATAGAGCGATTTCAACACTCATCAGAAACAATAAGCATGTATTTCTCAATCGGATTGAGCGCATTTGTTAGCCTGTCTTCTCATGTTATCAGACCCTCAGATTATAAGTTTGAGCATATAGCCGTTGAGATATCACGTGATGCACGATATATGTTCTTCTTCAATGTACTCTCTCGGATGCATCATAGTTAACTTTGTAAGGGTAAGCAATGATATGTCAAACCTAACATTTACTCATCAGGACTGCATTGGCGCGATTGATGAAACACATGTTGACGCATGTATCCCAAATAGTGATAAGGTGACATTTATTGGCCGTTGTGGTAGTCCTACCCAAAATGTCATGGCCGTCTGCGACTTTAACATGTGTTTCACTTTTGTACTGGCTAGCTGGGAGGGCAGCACACATGACAGTCGAGTTTTTAAATCTGCGACACTGGATCCCAATAACAACTTTCCACATCCACCTGAAGGTACGCTCGGGATCAAACTCATACGAATTGTTCAATTTATTAGACAAATATTACTTGAGATCCCAATAACAACTTGAAACTCTGTACTAATTGTTCCATTTATTAGGCAAATATTACTTGATTGATGCTGGTTACTCATTGCAACGAGGGTATTTAAAGTCATTTCCTGATATGAGATATCACATACCAAACTTCACACGTGCAAGCAACGTTACACGAGGAAGAAAAGAAATGTTTAATAAACGACATTCATCGTTACGTGGTGTAATTGAGAGGAGTTTTGGTGTCTGAAAAAAGAAATGAGTGATACTCCGTGATATGCCTCCCTACAATTTTTCAAAGCAGGTATAAATTGTCTTTGCTACAATTACTCTCCATAATTACATAAGAAGACATCATTCCCGTAGCGATATCGACTTCCATTTGACGGAAGAGAATGAAGAAAATGTGCCTTCGGAAGCATTTGAATACCGTCTAGGTCATTCTTTCAAAGAAGAAGAGACAGTGGCTTCCATCGCCTTCAATGTAGATGGGGAAGGTGCAAGCGAGATGACAGAGCTGGGGGAACGAATAACTGATGAGATAGTATGCTTATGAATGGAGAATTTAAGAATTTATTAGCTGAATATTATTCAAAATATTGCTACTATGATTTTTTTTTTAACTTCATATTTATCTATTCCGTTGTTTTCTTTTGTTTAGTTTGATACCCAAGAACTATTGAATACCATCGAGCTATTGTTGAATATATGTATTTTGTGGATATTGCCAAAGAAGATACTTATGATTTTGTGCATCCTTTCACTTTACATATAAAAATTATGTCCAACAATTTTCGCATGCTTTTGTTTATTTGAGAATGGTTTTAGAATTGGGGAGTTGGAACATATGAGCGAGTTGCACAAATTAAAAAAATATTTTTTGAAAAATGTGAAGGATGCTAGAGAGGCTTGCACTGCAAAATTATGGGTTATGGGTTTTATTAATGCTAATTATCATCAACTTCCTTTTTGTTGTGGTGTTATGGGTTATATGCCTCCAGATGCTAATTTGGGATTTTGTGTTTGTGCTATTCGATTTATGTTATTTTGTTTAAAATGACAAATGCTTGGTTACTAACTGATTATAAGGTGTTAAACTTGTGATGCTGCTTGTAAACTTGGGCGGTGTTATGTGTGATCTGAATTTCTGAAGGCTTGGATATGTGGTGATAACAGTGGTATTGGGTTGGACAATAATTCTTACTTATTTACTTATGTAACACCTAAATTCTAATATTTATATGATTTATTTACGCAATATATTTATCATTATGTTTTCCTTGAATTTCCCTTTAGATTGTGCCATGCCTTTGATGATAATCACTGCTTTCATTTGCCATTGGTTGGGACATGTTCGGATATGATATTTTGAAGGAATTCCTAATTATAACTTCATAGTAGGAATATTTATATTCATACCATTCAATTATTTTGTAATTATGTATGTAAATGGAAGTGTTAGATACGTATATTTATAAGAATTGAATGGTATGTATGTAAATTTCCAATGTTTTTAGTGTTAAATTGTCTAATTGCTTATTTTTAGAATCTTTCAAGCTTGAGCTGCTCTGTATTAACATTGCATTTAGTTAGCTAAGTTTTTTTATTGCAGTCCAGGTTTATTATTTGCTAGTATTTAGATGTACAATGCAGATTTGATCTCCAATCTGGAGTACATCTGTCAGTTCGTCCATATTTTCATGCAAGTATTGGAAGATTGCTTTTGGTAGACCAGGTGCAGCCTTGTAAATTCCATGGGAATGACAAGGTTTATGTGTTTCAATCGTTGGTTGCATTTTTTGCAATTTTCTGCTCATGATAATTGGTTGCAATTTTTGCAAATCTAACATCTGAACTTTAGTTCTACATATATGCCACTTGAGAAGGCATATTTCACTTTTTAAAAGTTAAAATAGTGGTATTTTTGATGTGATATGAAATATGTGGGTTGTAGAAAGGTGAAACGAAAATTTTAGGTGTTAGAAACGGAAATATCTTTGGGGGCTATGCAAATATTTGTAAAACTTCAAAGTTTATGTGTTAGATATGTCATTACATAAGATTCTGTTACATATGTGTTCTTATTCATAAACAGAAGTTGTTAGCACTTTGGGGGCTTACTAAAGTTCCAAAAAAATGATTGTTATACTCTTCTTTTAAACTGTTTTACCAAACATGGGCAGTATGGTCTTTTTTTCATAAACAACTGCCCGACAACTGGTTTCACGCAGCTGCACTAAACAGACTGCTAGCTTCTCCGCAGCTGCTTCCCCACAGCTGCTTCCTGGGGAGCACAACTGCAGCTGAAAAGCTGAGAAGCTGCAGCTGCACCGAACAAAGGTTTAAAGGCCAAACACTTGATTGTCATAACCTGCTTGCAGAGAAGAAATCGGAAATTGAGGCATGTAGTTTCATGCCATTGTCATCCTCCTCATCACAACAAAAGCTAATGCCATGGAAGAGAAGTATGATTGTTTGGGCCTTGACTTGAGAATGATTTGACTCAATTGGGATATTTTTGTCGTTTATCACTAAAAAGTTGAACAAAACAATTTGTATCCAAATGAGATATTGACTTTAAAAAACCCCTTTATATTGTTGTTTGTTCTGAAGTTACGTTTAAAGAAGTTTTTATGAAAGGTACAACTGTCCCAAATGAGGCCTTAGTTTATGCCTCGTTGTGTCGATGGTATGCGCATGGACTATGGATGTGTTAGATTATGTTTAAACTATGCTCTTGAGACGATATATTTATATAAAAAAAGAGAAGAGACATGAGTATTAATGTAAATTAAAAGACAAACAACACTACGTCATTATACATTGTTGTCATTTATAGGTTTAGTACATGATATGATTTATTACATAGTTTACATTAATAACTAACATACATGATGTTTCTATTTATTTAGTATTGTGATTATCCGACCGTGTTAATTTTGAAATCTCATTTTGCTTTTATTTTATAATTCATAGAAAAAAATGAGTGAAAGAAGAGAAACGTGTACAGTAGACTGGGCAACACTAGAGCAAGGCATGTTATTTTACTATTGGTTTTGATTTTGAAATTTCATGGCTATTTCATTAATATTGAATTTATAGATATTTATTAAAGTTATTTTCATCATCAGATTGTGTGTTCCGGTTTTGAAAATTCCTAGCATTGGGTACGAGTAGTTACATTTTCTCATTCTCTTTGCTATGGCTGGACTTATCAACCTCCCTTCCAAAATGTTGATCTTCTGAATTGATTATCAAGCAACTTTTGAGTTTCAAGGATAGCTAACCCTGATTGGGATCCTCTTTCCTTGGGTATGTTCCCTTTTATGTTTTAGTTTTTGGCGTCTCTCTCTTAATCTGCTTGCGCCTTATAAATTGGCTGTTTTACTTTGTGATTGATTCCATGTGATTATTTGGTAAAACAATTATCCATCCAATAGCAGCTTCTAACTCGTACTGTTTATGATTAAACTCTATTTGATGCTAGTTGTACTTGAACATGTAAAGTTTACTACTTGTTGAATATGCTGCTTTTTTATGTTTTTTTTTAAAGTTTACTACTTGTTGAATATGCTGCTCTTTTTATGTTTTTTTTTAAAATTTAATTGTGGCTCCTAAGCCCTCTGCCATGACTTTTTTTTTGTCACGTAATTTTCTTCTATTTATCGTTGATGAGTTTGAACTTAATCCTCTGTTCCATTTTATTTGCTTCGATCTTGAAGGAGCATTTCACCTTTCTGATTTCCAAGATTGGGAAGGCTTCTACTAATGCTTTCATACTTTTTATTTGTTTTTAGAAAGATGGGGCAAAGATCATGCCCTGAAGAAGCTTCTAAGGTTCTCTTGGAACAGTTTGAACTTATATTGGATCATCATAAGCTCATGTAAGTTTAGAATTCCAAGATTTTGTTTTTTTTTTTAATTATGCGTCTGTTTGGAGCAGTTGTAGCTGTTTAAAAAAACAATTGTGAAACTGTTGTTTAAAAAGCTGTGTTAGCTATTATAATATTTTTTTTTGTAAAATTCAGACTGCAGTTTTCTAGTAGCCCCCACACTTAGGGTCTATTTGGGGCAGCTGCAGCTATTTAAAAAGGCTGCTATCAAAAAGCTGCAGTGGCTATTGCAATTTTTTTTTTGAAAAAGTTGAACCGCAACTTTTTAACAGCTGCAACACTTAAGGTCTGTTTGGGGCAGCTGAGCTGTTTGGAAAAGCAATTGTGAAGCTACTGTTGTAGAAGCTCTTGTTCAAAAAACTACAGTGTTTAGACCGTAACTTTTTAGCAGCCGCCACAAGTAGCTAGGTTTAGTCACAAAACGTTGCTTTCAACTACAACTTTTTCAAAAAACAGACAAAACACAATTTTGTGAGACAGAAAAAACTACCACCGCCACCGCCACTCCCACCCCAAATGCACCCTAAATTTATTCCTCCAAGTAATGCATATACTTGTGGACTACCAGTATATCAAATATCGCACAGACATTTCCATATTGAAATTTGGTGCTGCAATTGATCTAATCTACAAGGTGGAATGGTTGTCAATTGTTGAACGGTTGAAGCATGACCAAAGTTGGGCAAAATTGTTTCTTTATGTTTTGCTACCTCCAGTTTCATTCATTTCTCTACTTAGTTGTACTACAGTGTCTTCTCTGTGTAATTTGTGGCTAAGCGAAAGCCTACACAGATTTGTTTACGTAGTAGCTTTCATCTTTTGTTCACTGGGCTTATCATGACAAATTTTGCTTTAAAAAAGATTGTATTTCAGATGAGGTCTATGAAAGTTTGTTAGGATAAAATAAGTTTTTTTGTTTTAATTAAAGTGGCCGTAGGAATTTGGTCATACTTTCCACATTACATATGAAAATATTTATAAGACAATATGAGAAGAACAGTGTGTAGGAGTAGTTTGCCATTTGAAAGTCAACCGTGCAAGTTTATTGAAATTATAGATTTGAATACAATTTTTCTGAGCAGTCTTATCTTAATGTAAAATGGGAAAAAATAACGCGCCGCATGTTGTTTACATAGTTAAGTTTAAATTAAATGAAAGATAAAGAAACTAAATCGTACAGAATGTTATTGTACTTGTTTTTTTTTTTTTTTTGAAAATATATATTACAAATTGTTTGAAAAAGAATTTGATTGCAATATATTAACAAATTTTAACATAAAATGCTCTTTCAATAATGATATATATTTCTTCTAAATAAGTAGAAATCGAGTAGCATTATTAGATTTTTCTTAAAATGATTTACCCCATAATCATAAATAATTAGTACAGTTCCTATTTTAATATAATCTTTATAAAATATTTTGTTTTAAGAGGACATGTATGAGGATTTAGGGAGCATGAAAATTATTTTTTTAAGCGATTAAATTAATAAAATAATGGAATATAATTTAATCTTGATGATTTCCTCTAATCACACAAGAAATATAAAAAAAAAATGAAAATTATACACATGTAAAGCTAATCATGCTAAATTTTAATTTATTTGCAACACATGTCAATTGGATTGCCACTTGTTAATTTCCTTTTGCTACATGCATTCTCTCAACCAATTGCTTGGAGATGGTAATAAAGAATG
>JXCR01086313.1:167201-179926 GCA_002079205.1 Phalaenopsis hybrid cultivar | reverse complement strand
TTAAACACTGCAACTTCTGAAGCTCAATTCCTAGAAAAAGATATCCTGAAGCACTCTAGGGCTCTTTTGATATTGAGTCCTGATTTTGGCAGTGTTTGGAATTCTAGGTTATTATTTTCTTCCTCAGTAGCTGTATATAGATTTTTATTTTATTTTTTTGAATTTCTTCTGTTCTTTATGGTTCTTTATCAAATAACACCTGCTATGTTGTGATCTAGTTAAATGATAATGGGGGCTGAAATACTTGTGAGCTTTATTTGTCAGTACCGTGAGATGATTGTAATGTCCTATAAAGTATGAATTGGCAAAAGCCACTTTGAGGCATGACCTTACCCTATCAAAGTAGAGCGGCAGGCGAAGGGTAGGAGACAAAGTGAGAGAGAGTCAAAGCCAATGGGAATACTATTTGGGGCTCGTGCAACAATTGAAGAGAAAGCGAACGAGGCATGAACACACGAGAGCGAGCTAGAGAGTGGAGGAGAGGAAGATGAAGGGCGGAGTGCATAAAGATCACATGGGTGGAGCACTGCAGGAGACCATGCTAGTAGGTAGCTCGATGGTGAGCCGAAGCTCGTAGCTAGTTTTGAATCAGGCGCATGTGTGGGCGATGGAAACAACAAGCGAGATAGATCAAACTGATCCTGTACAGAGCATGAGCAAGTGAGGGACTTTCACAAGTAAGAAGCATTTAACTACACAAACAAGTTAGGGCTAGCAAGTATTTCGTGCAAACAAGTAGGTCGAGCAAAGCATTTTACAGAGATTGGGTTGCGAGCAGTGATCAAGCATGAGAAAGTGGATGTGGACAATGACAATGAGTGAGATCGAGGAGCTAGGGCTACGCAAGTTTGAGACTGAGGTGACAACATGCAAACGATCAGGAAGCAACTAGCGCAAGCGTGTGGGGAGTAGGCCGGACTGGTTGAGTGAGAATAGAGCAATGTCTAGATGTGGTCAAGGCAAATGTTGGTTGTTTTCATTACACAATCTAAAATTCTCATGCCTTTTATTTACAAATAATACTAAGGCTCTTGATGATGATGTATTAGGTCAGGTAAATTTTTGTCAAACAATTTTGTAGCTGAATTTTCAGTTCTTGTAATTCCTTAACTGTCATTCAATACAATTCTTTATGTATTACTTTAGAAGCTATTAATAAATCGATAATTAAATTAGCTCCCCTTACTGGTGCTTGTCTATGTATCCTTTGTCATCTCTCTCACTTGAGCAAGAATATCTTGATTATTGCTATTTAACAACTTTTAAGCTTTTATAGTTATTATTATCACATATGTCAATCTTCGATCCACATAAAATTTAAATTCTATCTCTTTAGGTAAAGTCAAATTGTTTACCTTTTGATTGTAGTCTAAATTAAGAAATAATTAAATAGCCAATCCATACCTATGATTGTATTAATTCAAACATGTCATATCTTCGATCCACATAAAATTTAAATTCCATCTCTTGAGGTAAAGTAAAATTGTTTACCTTCTGATTGTAGTCTAAATTAAGAAATAATTAAATAGACAATCCATACCGATGATTGTATTAAATTCAAACAACGGTGACACAATCAATTGTGACTTCAAGTACCTCCGGCAAATATTTAAATTTACCTCTTTCATTTTGTCACATAACTGATAAAGCGATGTACATGATTGACTTATTAAAATCCATCAATTTAAATAAAATATCTGAAATGAGTGCTGAGATGCTCTCCTATCAAATAATATTCTTATAGGTATATTCTAAAGAGATATGATACTTTTTATAAGACAAAGATACATGATAAATCTAAGAATGAATTATCTAACTTAAATTTGTGCCTATGATATTATGAAATGAAAATACTATAATATATTGCAGAATAAAACTTCAATCAATTAATTTTTTTTTTAGAATGTAAAATGTGCTTGTGATAATCTCCAACGAATCTTTAGCTTCGTGTTATGATAGTGCGTAATGGCTGAATATTCAACTGTCTGACTCTGATTTTTCATTAATGCGGCTAATTCAATTATTTTGTTTGTGTAAATTCTTTTGTGATGGTGCAACACTATTTCTTGCTTTCACTGGAGCCCTTTGTCCAAGAGTTAAATAATTCAATGTGTTCTGGTTGATAACACAAGAACCAAATGTTAGTTTCTGAGAGACATTTGCCTTTATGAAATTTTTTACATTTCTCACATTTCTTAATATTGCTCCGACTTTCTATTTACTGACTTTCAAAACTGTTGAATTTTGACCTTCTTAATATTTGAATTTTTTGACTGAGAAGTGAGTAATTGTAGTTCTTATTCTATTTTTCTTTCGGTTCTTTTAAGTTTAAATATATCATGTTTGATATTTTTTTATCATTATGATTATTGTTAAAATTAATTGAATGTTTAATTTAATGAAGTTGCAAGCATTATAACATATTTTAAAAAGTTTATGTATTGCATTCACACTGAAAGTTCAGTGTTTAGTTCAAATGATTGGAAAAAAATTAATGATAATCAAGTGAAATAAATGTACAAGCTAATAAAAGGAGTTAGTTAATGACACTATTATACCTGTGTGCATAAAAATGAGAAAAATGTTAAAAAAAAAGGAAAATGAAAATGAATGTACCTTAATGGTACAATAATTTAAACATGCTCTTAAGTTAAAATCTTAAATAAAATGTAAATGTTTTAAAATTTTAGTAAAATGAAATGTTAATGTTTAAGCATTCTTTAACAACATGCATGTTATAGAGCTATATTTATTCACTAAATTGTTGTATAACTTGTGGTTTTATTTTCATTTTAGGATTTTTTTTTAAACTGAATGATTAACATAAGGGAATTTCTAATCTGAAGAAAAAAAGAGAAATTGAAAATAGTTACCAATAAAATTTAACTTGTTTTGAAGTTTTCTGTTAAAAGTATTGAATGAAAATTATTAGTTGAATGTGAACTAGAAATATTGATGTTTATTGGCTTTAAATTTTTTGGATGAATTAGATTACTTTAAATGCTATAATAGTTTGAGTCTACCGTTTGACTCTCTCTTTTCACCCTGATAGTTTCAATCCCTTGGGCCAGTTTGTGACAATCCTTACAGGGAAATATGCAACTGTACTGTACTTCCTCATTGTAATATGTGGAACTAGAATATTTTACTTCGTACGCTACTAAGCCTCTTCTTGGTTAAGTGACACTGGCAAGTGCTCTTCCAGGTCAAACATTCAATGTTCAGAAGCAATGGTGCCTGCCACTTGACTTTAATCTTCTAGCAAAAAGGTTTTCCACCCGATTCTTATAATATGCATATGTGCAATCCGATGCAAGGAATCATTTTAGAATTTTTGCTCTTGGAAAGGAAACAGATGTCATGCTTTGTTCTATTTGGTCAATGTTTATCTACTTAGGCATGGGCCTGTGAGCTCACCAAATCGTTACCTTAAATATTGATGGTTCATAAGCCAAATTAAAACCCACTGTATGAATTCATAATCTAATTTCGGATTTCTTGCTAACCTCAGCGACTGCATCTTGTAATCCAAAGAATCCTCGCACTTGCTTTGAGCCTTGAACCCCTACTATGTTATTTTATTTTAAGTCAATTATTTTTTAGGCGTGCCAAGAAGTATTCACTTCTAAATTAAAGAATGTTTTACATTCCATATGGCTTTGGCATTTTAAAACTGATGAAGATTGTATTTGGTGAGCAACTTTAATGTGCTGTAGTAAACATATGATATTAGAATTTTTCTTTGTGGTGTACCCGAACTCTCAATTCATGCAAAGTATTTCAAATTGCTTAATCATGTCATATGTCAATATTTTTTAAATATTGTTTGTTGCATTTTTATGATATTTGCAGACAGCATTCGTTTGTTCCAACCATCTTTTATTGATATTATGTATTGCAATGGGGCTATGGTTTCAAGATTTAACACACATAAATTTGAATGTAAAGATTCTTCATTTTTTTTTCATAAGTTATTGAATTTTCCTTTCNCTAAAAGAGTAGGGAGATTAATTTGACACTTTTATAGACTAGGATTAAAATGAAGCCATGTAAATAGTCAGGAGACTATTTTGGCACTTTACTCTTTAATGAGAATGACAAAATACTATGTTAAAGTGTTTTATTATCGAAATGATAGAAAGAATGGGGTAAACTTGATCTATAGTGGCATTGAAAGAGTAATTTTTGGAAGGACAAATGTTCACCACCTTCTCTAGCTGTATATAATTGATGTAGATAAATGATTTTTTTTTCAATATTCTTCTAGCTATAGTGCTTTACAATACCTCTATAGCTTTATTTCATCATGCTCTAGTCTGGTTTGTTTTTCACATCTTTTATTTGAAAATTTATCTAATTGCTTTACATTGTGATGTTTTAGCTGATTTTGCCTTTCAAATTATCTTGTGTACCGTGTANAAGCTCAGTTTATCTGCAGCTCTATTAAGCAGAGCAGCTAAAACAGATATACAGTGATGCATTTTTAGCTAGATCAACTCACTTACACCTCCACTTTTAGATATACAGTGATGCATATTTAAAGAGTTGGAGATGTGTTTTAATGAAAAATAGAAAAAAAAATGCATATATTTCAAGATATGAATGATTTGACACATAATTACAGTTGTTTATCATTTATGGTGAGATGCAGTGCTACAATGTCTAGTTCGATTCTAATGACCTTATGTTTATTGGCAATCAAAGCTCTTGCGGTTGGCATATGCAGCCGAAGATGAGCATCACATATATCGAGAAAAAAAAATCATCGATAGCCGCCAACACAGATCCCTAAGATTTTTTCTCTTAGTTTATGTGACATCACATATATTTTATCATAGGTTTTTTTGTCCAAACCAAGTAGAATTTGGATCATAAAGTTTAACATGAAAAACAGTTTTCTTTTTTGAAATGTGTTTGTTTAAAATGAAGGTTTAAAAAAAAAGAACAAAAAACATGTCTAAAAACACATTATCTAGTTTATTTCTCGGTAAGTCTTCAACAAATTTTTAATGTCCAACACAGATCTCGATGCATGACACGGATCTCAAAACAAAATTTTTGGGCAAGGGACTTTCAAACTTTAAACGGACCAAACAGTGCAAAAATTAGTTCAATCCAAGTTGAATCAAGCCCAAATCAAGTCATTTAATTATTTTTGGAGGCTTTTCAGATATAATTGGAAGCTTAAACAGAAGTCTCATATGACGTGCTTATAGTCAAAATTGAGCGTCTCGACAAGACAAATATAATGAGCCTAAGATCGCTCGATTCTGACATTGTTAAAGCAGACAAATCTTCATCAATTGNATTTTTAGAGGCTTTTCAGATATATTTGGAAGGTCAAACAGAAGTCTAATATGACATGCTTATAGTCAAAATCGAGTGTCTCGACAAGACAAATTTTAATGAGCCTAAGATCGCTCGATTCTGATATTGTTAAGGCAGCCAAATCTTTATCAAATGTCGTCCGATCAAGGGGATTTCTCGTGTTTTGGATTTCTTCCATATGTGTAATTTGGACTCTATAAATAGAGCCCCAAATCCCTCTTGAAAGGGGACCGAGACCTTGAGGCAAGAGTAAGTCCAGAGTCTGCAGAAGGGAGAGCTGCTGCCATGCATCTTGCATTACAGATTTGGTCAACTTCGCTTGCAGCTGCAACCTTGAGCCGCCGCCTCTTTTGACCACCGCAGCCATGTCAAGCAGCCTTTGTCGTCGCCTCTTCTAATTGTTGCCTTGGGTCGCCACCACTTTTGGCCACCGTCGTTGTCGCTGCCTTGGGCCGCCTTCATCATCGAATCTTCCAACCACTGTCGTCGCCTCCTCCGACCAACTCCAGNATATATATATATATATATATATATATATATATATATTAAATGTCCCTCCGAAGCGAACAACGGGATTTCCATTCCGGCGACCGACAGCTTCCACAGGACGACCCCCTCTAAAATTGTGCCGACAATTAAATAAACTAAAGACGTTGTGATATATATTTTTCTCAATAATTTTACTTTGTTGTCCGACAAGTTCCCCTATCTAATATAAAAGATTAGATAAGATTTACATTAAGCAGGGTTCCAAAGTCTCCTATAAGGGCAAGCCCGTATAGTTAATTACATCTTAAATAACTGAAGTCACTTAAGAAAATTCTCTATTTAGATCAGAATATATTGTCTTCAAGAATTTTAATGTTTAGGGTTTTCATGATTGGACAAAGAAATTTTAAATTGGAAAGATCAGATAGGAACAATTATTTTCAGAAACTAGAGGGAGAAAATTAGGGGATGCCACGGATCCTGATGTAGGCCTTAGGGACCTCCCAAACTATCTTATGATTTGGCTTCAATTTCCAAGAAAATATTATTAGATGTTTCATCATGCCAATTTTATTATTTATAGCTTACACTTGCATGACACTGTCATACAAATCTGGAAGATAGAAAGGTTTATGTCATAACGAATGACAACCTCAAAGCCTAAAGAGAGTTAGGGCTTACATTACACAACTTGGTTGTGCAAATTCCTAAAAGATAAGGTGAGGATTTATGTTGTGATAGGCAGACCACCTCGAAGTCCTATGGCTTACTATTTAAATTAAGGAAAGGTTTAGCTGATGTTGACTTATTTTGTTGTTGTAGATCGTAATCCTCCATCTACTATAGATTTGTCATGCAGCCCACAAAGACTTGTTCCATGTTCTATGTCGTAGCAGTTTTAGGTTTAGTGTTTTATGTCTTATGTTTTTTTTAATTTCAATAACTATTAATCCAATTAATAAAGGGTATGTGTTTAAGTTTTATAGTGATCCAGCTTAAGTAAATCGACTATTATTCTCTATCCTGAAGATCTTACAATTAATTTAAAGAAAAAGTAAAAGGGCAGTTAAAGGAAATGTTGTAATAAAATTTCTATAAATATGTAAATTAGCGTACCTGGGACACTGCTACCGCTACATAGTTAACATCATAAAGTATAATATTTTTGCAACAAATTTAAATAAATTACATGAAAGTAAATAAAAGCATCTAATACGGGAAAAGTCAGAAAATGAATCGTAGAAAACATGAGCAAGTAAAAAGAAAACTCATAGCCACATGTGAAAGATCAAAACTAAGTGTAAGACAATAGTAAAAGTGGGGGCTTAGAGCTGGACTGTGTGCTTCCCAACCTTGGTAAGAGATACCAACCTGATTATCTACGGAGGGCAGTCCAAACCTCAATCCAAGTGATTAACCATAGACCTTTATAAGTTTTCATTTTTTAATTTAATTTTCATACATGTAGAATTTAATTTAGTGGACAAAAGAAATTTTATTTTTTAAATACTTTGCAGAGTAGTGTAGTCCATAGGTTGATTACTTTGATCGAGCTAGGACTAAAGGCAACCCAAGAGTATTGGGGTCAACAATCTCATCAAGGTTTGGTAAATAGTATCATATGTCCTTATCCTCTTCCTTTATTGAATTTTCTTGAGATGGGAGATACTATTCTAAATCCCACTTCGTATCCTTCGTTTAACACACATTAGCATTATTGTCATCGACCTAGCCACCTAGACCTCAGACTTAAACAAGCCCGATGATCCATATGTGGCAAAAACAAATATCCCCAGTTGCTCATAAAGATTTAAATACCTTATATAAGACTCAAAACCTTGAACAATGGGTCAATTAATTTAGGACAAGTAGTGTGGGGCATTTATATTGATTCGGGTGAATTATCAAGTCTTGAGGCATAACTCGATGGGTCCCTAAAAGTTTTAAGGATTATTTTCTTGAACAAAGCATAATAAGTTCAGTTGTCCTTCAAAATATCCAAAAAATCATAAAGGTGTTCAGGCATAACCCTGAACAACTTATAAAACCACTGAACTGTTTCGAGTTCATTTGAACTTATAATGTTGTTTAATTAATCATCCAAAGTTAAATTTAGATTTAATGATAGTTAATTTATCTTGTGCTCAATGAATCTTGATGTTTTAATTATCCCATGAGTGGGGTACTTATACATTCACTTGTCGTTCAACTTAAAAGTTATGTGCTTGGGTGCCAACAAGGGCAAGCTGAATTACTAAAGATCTTATGCTCATGATTAGAATGGGGCTTATAGTGTTCCAAAGGTATTTATGATTAATTAAGTTTCCTTTTCTATACATCATTAAGCAAATTCAAATCAAGTCTAGCTCACTACTAAGCCCTTAAATTAAGTTTTCAGAGTGGATTTGCAATAATCAAAATATCGATTTAAATGGATTTAATTATTAATCAAAGATCATGCTTATCATCTAATCTCCAATTAGAGGCTTCAAATGAGTAAGTTATTATCTTTTCAGCTCAAGCCCGCTACCTTAGGTTCATCCAATTTGATCAACTTCTCAAGTCACAATAATTTAGGAAAATTACAATTTTACCCTTATTAAAAAATGATGATGAGTTGGTTTCTACCTCTTAAACACTTATATTTCAAACATCCAAGAGGTTTCATTATGATTAATGTTACCCATTTACCCTTTGGCTTAGCTTAAATTTTAATTAGGGCATCAAAATCCCATAATTACAATTTTGCTTCTAGGGCTTTCCACCTCATAACTCATTAAATTCAACTCATATGACTATCAAATTTTCTTAGTACCCCACTCATGAGTAAATTAAAATATCAGAGATGAATACATAATTTTTTGACTTTTATTTTATTATTATTATTATTATTATTATTACTCAAAAATAGAGTTTTTTTTAATTTTAACTCATTTAATTAATCAAAGTAAAGTTCTGTCCTTAATAAAATTATTGAAGGTTCATCCAGATCATAAGGCCACTTGGACCAAATTTCATGCATTTTTTAGTTATATTTTAATTATAATAATTATTTAATTATTTTAGTGATTAATTAAATTAAAATATATTTTAATTTCAAAAATTACTTTTTTATATTTTCTTTAGTCTCTCAAACAAATTTTTTATTTTAATGATTTTAATTTTACTTATTGTAATTATTTTAATAAAAATCAAGGAAAAAACATTTTAGACATTTAAAAATACACAAACTTATTAGGAAAATTAGGAAAAAAATTTTAAATGGTCCAAAGTGATTAAGGAACAACTTGTGACATTTTGGTGCATTTTTTGTATTTTTGTGATTTTTAATTATTATTTATTTTTAAATCAAAAATTAGCCCAAAAATGAAATATTTATTTTAACACTAATTTTATTTTATGAGTACCCATGATCACAAGGAACACTCCAAACCACTTTCGATAATTTTCTTGATTATATTTTATTTATTAGAATTAATTTAGTACAAAAATCTAATTTACTTTGGAAAAGAAGTCTTTGATATTAAATTCAATTTAAATGGGTTTCAAATTTTTACAGAGGCTTATTATGTTCATTATTTTCACTGTGGATCAAATTTTTGATTTATTGAATTATATTTTCTTTTCTTAATTATTTATTGGTTTTAATGCCTTAATTACCTAAGATAATACACCTAATTATTTAAACTTGTTTTATAATTATTTTAAGATCCTTTGATCATAGTGAACCTACCAAAGCAAACCTCGCATTTTACTGGTTTATATTTTCATTTATAAATTTATTTTAATAAAAAATAGGTGACTAGCCTTGAAAATTTGGGCTTTTAGTATTAGGGGTGTTCTCTGACTTTGGAAAAACCAGAGAGCACTTCTAATCACATGAAGAATAAACATTCTAAATTTCAAGTCATGATGATTAATATTTAATTAAATAGAATTAAAACAAGCTTTAGAGTATTTAATTAATTCAAAATAATATACATGACAAATGATTTTTTTATACATAATTTTCTCCTTTGTTCACTGAGCATCAGCTATTTTTATTTTATTTTTATGATTTTTCTACAATGAGTTATGATTTTTTAATGTTTCTGAATTTATTTAAATAAAAAATGTCCTAATTTCCTACTTATCCAAGCGACGCCAACTCATCCTCAGCGGCTCCGAAATGCAACGTGTCACACTCCCATTTGACTCCTTTTTCTGAGTCAATAGTTAGGTGTCTCGCCTTTACCCCTTCATTGTCTCGTCCAATGCGATCGTGGCCGTCCATACAATACACGCAGAAACGGATGACATCTGTTCATCGTCCCCATCAGACTTAACCTGAAAACCGTCTAACTTCTAGATCAAAGATCTCACTTGATACTCAACCAAATCACATGGGGTTTATTCCTACGCCTTCATCTAGACCAATCAAACCTATCTATATGGTCACATGCATATAAAATACAAGTTTACTTCATAATTGATGAAATCAAGCAAAAAAATTAAGGATTTTGAGTTATACCTTTGCCCAAGAGGTGAGGCCTCAATTGGGTGGTTGTAGAAGCTTTTTGGAGTCCCACAAACATGCTCAAAGCATCACCTTCCTCTGGTATGGGGTCTTGGTATGAGTTTGATCAATAGGTAGAGCAGCCTTGATCTGAGTCTGGTGCAGAGGGCTCAAAGTGCTGGGATACAATGTGGGACTTCCTCGTTTGGTATGAGGAAGCATTTAGAGAGATCAATTTCAAGGTTTATGAAGTATGGTGGAATGACAAAAATGCCCTGGATTTCAAGCTTGAAATAAGGTTTTCAGAGTGAGGGAGATTGTTGAAGTTTGATTGGGATGAGCTTAGGAAGGTCTAGAGAGGCTCTAAGAGCAATTTGGCATGGCTTCACCAGGGAGTTGTGTCATCTCTTAATTTGGATGATAATCAGAGATTTTATAGCCATGGCTAAGGGGAAGCTTTGGATTTCGATTGGCAAATCTCTAGAAGCTCAGGTGGAGGGTTGAACGGCGCAAGTGACCAATGGGGGAGTGGCACATTGGAGAGTTCTGATTTTTTTGTGTTCAAAGTTTGGGGGGCTCTCNTCGAAGGTTGGTGTTTAGGTGGAATTGGAGGTTATTGAGGATGCCAATCACAATGTCACTCTTTTTGGATCATGAGACCAAAGAGAAGCCCATTTTGGATCCTCCAAGTGCTGGTCTTGGCCACCCTAGCTAAAGGATAAGAGCTTGGGGGACTGCCCACATGAGTTTCCAAAAAAGTTGGGAAAAAGGTCAAGGGTGAATGACTTTAGGGTTTTTGTGATGTATGTGTGTGTACAAGACCAAGCTCAAATCACCCAGGGCTAACCCTAAGGGCTAAAATTCCTATGGGAACTCCCCCTAAGCTCCCCCATGCTGGTTCTAACCTCCTAAGTGCTATAAGGCAAAACCAAATATGTGGAACTCCAAGAAGAGCAAAGAGATTTTTAGAATTTCTAATTACGTATGTTCTATCACTACTCCTCTAGGATAGTCAACAGAAGAGTCATATGGCTAGATGACAGGCTTATGAGGAAGAAAGACTAAACATCAACAAAAGTGAGGTCAACAATCATATGCATTGGATGAATGAAAATCTTAAAATGTTTTGCAAAGCTCCATTTTGTAGGAATTTTTAATATTTTTTTATTTTAAAGGTTTATTTTTTTCAAGAATTAAAAATTAGGTACAAGTCTTTTAGGATATTGGATGAATGAAAGCGAACAACAAAGCCTAGTGATGTCTCATTATGCACAACCATAAAGATGAAAATTAAATCAATAAAATTAGTCTAGGCTATATAACAAGAGAAGAGCTACCCCACTTTTTTTAAGGTGTATACTTGAACCCAACTATGCCAGCTTTTCTTTTTTATGTCAATATAAATTTGCATGTTTTGTTGCATTTGCTTTACTTGCAAACTAGGTATATCTATTTCTTTTAGATTTCTTATAAGTATTTGTGCATGGTCCACGTAAGTAGTATGATAGACTCGTAGAAAACAATTTTTTACTTACTTGAAAAAATAATAAAACCATAAGGAATAAAATGAACTAGAGACCCAAAAATACTCTCTCCATATACATTTATAATTTCCACTTCTTTTCTTCATATATATTTTTTCTCGCACTTATGTAAGACCCATTTGACCAATGAAGATGAGAGCTAGAATATTACATTATATTTTTATCCTGAAATTTGCACTTTAAAATTTTATGATAAGCATTTTATGTTACATCAACTTAGAATTCAAATAAATATGAATTAATGATTAATAAATTAATTAAGAGCTTTGTATGCCCCACATAGTCAAGGCATAACTTATAAAGTTCAGTTGTGATTCCCATAAATCATTCAAATTAAATAATCTCACCCACCTTATATGATCATTTCACTGAATTTCATAATTTGAATTCACTAAGGTAGGTTTAGCTAGTTGTACTTTCCAAGTAAGATTGAAGTCGAGTCTATTTGAAACCCCAACAAATTTATTTAAAGTCACTTGTATCTTAATAGAGCTAAGGTCGAGCGACTACCTTGATGGTAGTTCTCACTCTAGTTTACTAATTTCACTTTGCTATGATACAAGCCCCCAACTTATATGCCTCTCCACAATCTTCTGTCATAGAATTTTATATCCCAAATCTCTTATAAATTGAATCAAATCTTAATTTCAAATTATTTAAAAGCCCAGTAGTGTGATATTTTAGGGTACTATTTATCCTTCTAATATCTAACGCTTCATGCTCTTCTATCTTCGAAATCTAAAAATATAATATATTCCAATTATGAGTTATTATAATTGAATTCCTAAATAACCATCTTTAAAATTTAAACTTCAAAATCTATGGAAGTAAAAATCATTTCTTAAATTGAAAATTTTATTAGGAGGATC
>JXCR01086313.1:126051-146658 GCA_002079205.1 Phalaenopsis hybrid cultivar | reverse complement strand
ATGTCCAGTAAGACCATCCATAACTAAAGCAAAAAGATATGGGCTTAAAGCCGATCCCTGATTAAATCCAACAGAAATTGGAAAATATTTGGTCAATCTCCTTTAGTTTGAACACAAGTAACAACTCTAGTATACATATCTTTAATGACTTGAATATAAGTCATATCAACACATTTCTTCTCGAGAACTCTCCAAAGGATATCTCTTGGAACCTTATCGTAAGCTTTTTCTAAATCAATAAAAATCAAATGTAGATTTTTCTTATTATGTATGAACTTCTCCATCAAACCTCTCAATAAATGTATAGTTTCCATAGTAGACCTGCCCCGCATAAATCCAAATCGATTATGAGAAATCTTTGTGATGCGTCTTAACCTATGTTCAATTGCCATGTCCCATAACTTTAAAGTATGACACATCAACTTAATTCCTCTATAATTTGCACATTCTTGTGCATCACCTTTATTCTTAAAAATGGTAACCAAAATACTCGTCCTCCNCTTGGAACCTTATCGTAAGCTTTTTCTAAATCAATAAAAATTAAATATAGATTCTCCTTATTATCTCTGAACTTTTCCATCAAACCTCTCAATAAATGAATAGCTTCCATAGTAGGCCTGCCCGACATAAATCCAAATTGATTATGAGAAATGTTGTGATGCGTCTTAACCTATTTTCAATTACCTTCTCCCATAATTTTAAAGTATAACACATCAACTTAACTCCTCTATAATTTGCACACACTTGTGCAACCCCTTTATTCTTAAAAATGGGGACCAAAATACTCTTTCTTCACTCCTCAGGTATCTTTTTAGTTTTTAAAATAATATTAAAGAGTTTAGTAAACCAAGAAACTCCCAAATCTCTCAAATATTTCCACACTTCAATTGAGATATCGTCAGGTCCTACAGACTTTCCACCCTTAGTTTTCTTTAAAACCTCCTCAAACTTCTTTTTTACTAATGCGACGGTAAAAATGAAACATTTTATTATTATTCACGATATTAAGATCACTAAGGTCGATCGTATTTTCAAAAACTTCATTAAAAAGTTTATCAAAGTAACTCACTCACCTATGTTGAACTCATCTTTGATATACTTTACTTGAGTTAAATCTTTACTTTTCTTTTCTCTTTGTTTGGCTAGTTTATACATATATTTTTCATGTTAAATCTTTACTTTTCTTTTCTCTTTGTTTGGCTAGTTTATACATATAGTTTTCACCCTCTTTATATCTAATCTATTATAAAGATCATTAAAAGCAGAATTTTTAGCGTCACAGATTGTTCTTTTAGATTTCATGCGGGCAGTTTGATATCTTTCCCAGTTTTCTATGCTTTTACATTTAAACCAATTTTTATAACATAACTTCTTATATTTTATCTTTTTTTGTAAATTATTATTCCACCACCAACTATTTTTATTTATAATTTTTTTTTCTTTTGATTCTCCAAGCACATCTTTTACTACTTGTTTAATAGTGTTTGTTACTTTATCCCACATAATTTGCTTCATGAATATTCTAAATTTTGAAATCTTGAATTTTACTCATAAAAACAATTTTATTTGTGTCTTTTAAGTTTCTACATCTAATTCTACGATGAGAAGTCCTAGCATTTTTTATTTTAGAACTCTTAATCTTAAAATCTAAAGTTAATAAACGATGTTAGGTACTTAAATTTTCACTTGGAATGACCTTATAATCTTTACAATGGCGACGATCTTTTCTTCTCATAAGAAAATAATCAATTTGTGTTTTATTAGATCCACTCTTATAAGTAATAAGATGTTCATCTATTTTTTTGAATAAAATATTAGTAATAACAAAATCATACGCTAAAATAGCTCTACATTCTTCATTAGTAACTCCAAAACCGTAGCCACCATGAATATTCTGAAATCTCCTACCAATCTACCGATATGTCCATTTAAATCTCCTCCAATAAAAATTCTTTCTTCAAGAGGTATCATTTGTATTAAGTGTTCTAAGTCATTCCAAAATTTATCTTTAGACCCTGAGTCTAAACCTACTTGAGGAATATAAGCACTTATAATATTAAAAATCTTAGTATCAATGATAATCTTAAGGGTTACAATTCTATCTCCAACTCTATTAATGTTTACAACATTATCTTTCAAACTCTTATTTATAATTACACCAACATCATTTCTAGTGCGACTCTTACCAGAATACCAAAGTTTAAAACCTAAATTATCAATCTCCTTAGCATTTTCTCCAACCCACTTAGTTTCTTGAATACATAAAATATTAATTTTCCTATGAATCATAATATCAACTAATTCCATTAATTTACTATTGAGAGTACATATATTCCAAGATCTTATCCTAATATTAGTTTCATTAGTTTCATGGACTAATTTCTTTACTCGCATTCGCCTGTAATGTGGGAACACTAGCTTATTTAACACTACACCCAGACGCCGGTGTAGTGGCCCTTGCACACTTTTCACTGTATTCAGGCTATACAACACGTCGCTTTCAGGAGACGCCCTAGCACTTACACAATAATCAAAAGAATTCATATCATGATTTTTTTCGACAAGTTTTACGCATGATGGAAACTTAATTTCATGGCAGGAATGAAACTTAATTTCAACATAAAATTCAGATCCTCAAAACTGATAATTCAAAGAAATATTTCAATTCCATCCTTGGGTTCTATATTTCAAAAAATAGAATCATCCATGTGAGTTTACATATCGATAACCCACAACAAAGTGAGACAGTTGAGAGAAAGAGCATACATCTCCTTGAGAGATCTCGCTCATTTATGATTTTTTATCAAGTTTTAAAACATGCAACATATCTTATCAATGAAATTTCTAATCAGATACTTGTATGAAAACACCACTTTAAATTTTGATGGTTACCTATCTTCACATCAAAGTTTTCTCTTCTAATAAACCACTTAAAATCGTTGGATGTGTATCATTTGTTTAGATTCATTCTCAAAATCGAACAAAACTTGACCCTAAATCTATCAAGTGTAATTTTATTGGGTTTGCCTCCAGCAAAAAGGGGTATAAGTATTACTCTCTAGTTAACAGAAAATCTTACAACTCCAACTCCATGGATATCCACATATTTTAAAATTAATCCTACTATCCCAAATCTGATGCTCAAGTACAAATGAAAATCAATTTTAGGATGTACTTGATGCCAGCTACACAGTCTCGCCACCTAGACCTCCTATCCTGGTTGAGGATGTCCAATCAATCCAACCAACCTAACCTGAATTACACAACAAAGAACTTCGTGTGAGAGAAGGAATGGAAACCTTGAGCTAGTGGAAGACAACTTGCAAGGATAAAATTGCTCAAATGAAAATTCAAGTCAGCATTCAACAAAAAATTTGGGTTAGGCCAAGCCTAGTACTCATGAGTTATCCCATAATAAGAAAAGTTGTATTATATATCAAATTCAAAAGTATGTAGCTCATGGGAAGTTATTATCATCCTATAAACCTTTTGTTTCTAAACTTGATAGTGTGTAGATTACTGAATTCAATCATGAAGAACTTATAAATCCAGAATGAAAGAAAACAGTTAGGGAGGAGATTCAAGTACTAAAAGATAATGGCACATGGATTCTTAATAAATTCTCGAGAATAAAGAAATCAGTTCGATGTAAATGGGTGTTCAACATAAAAAACATTGTTGATAAAGATATTCTAAGATTCAACGTCAGACTTAATGCAAAAGATTTCACTAAAGCCTATAAGATTGACTGTCATGAGATCTTCATAATAGTTGCNGTATCAATGATAATCTTAAGGGCTATAATTTTATCTCCAACTCTATTAATTTTTACAACATTATCTTTTAAAATCTTATCTATAATTACACATACACCGATTCTTACCAGAATACCAAAGTTTAAAACCTAAATTATCAATCTCTAGCCTTTTCTCCAACCCACTTAGCTTCTTGAATACATAAGATATTAATTTTCCTATGAATCATAATATCAACTAATTCCATTACNCACTTAGTTTCTTGAATACATAAGATATTAATTTTCCTATGAATCATAATATTAACTAATTTCATTAATTTATCATTGGGAGTACCTATATTCTAAGATCATATCATAATATTAGTTTAATTAGCTTCATGGACTAACTTCTTTACCCGTATTCGTCCATAATGTGGGAACCCTTGCTTATTTAACACTACACCTGAGCGCCGGTGTAGCGGCCCTTGCACACTTTTCACTATATTCAGACTAAACAGTGCGTCGTTTCCAGGGGACGCCCTAACACTTACAAAATGATCAAAAGGATTCATGTCATGATTTTTTTTCGACAAGTTTTACACTGGATGTCGACTTCCTAACGTTTCTTAATAAAATGTAATATTAAGTGGTAAGATATGATTAATAAAATAAATATTTTGACTCATTAAAGTTTCTTAATATAATGTAAAGATAAAAACATCAAAATTGTTCTAAATTTTGAATATTAGTTTGGGCTAATAAAAAAATTCAGTACTATTAATTATTATGTTTCACATTTGATTTATATTCAAGTTTCTTTTTTATTCCTAAACATTTGAAAAAAAGGTTATAAAATAAAATGATCAAGAATGGGGCTCAATTAACATCATGCATAAAATTTGGCATAGGCCCTTCAAAGAATTTCTTGGGGTTTAGGGTTTGGGGTTTGGGGTTTAGGGTCTTAGGGTCTTAGGGTTTGGGGTTTAGGGTTTAGGGTTTTAGGGTTTTAGGGTTTAGGGTTTAGGGTTTAGGGGTTAGAGATTAGGGTTTTTAGGGTTTAGGGTTTAGGGATTTTAGGGCTAAGGGTTTAATGTTTAGGGTTTAGGGGTTCAAGGACCCTAAATCCTTAAACCTCAAATTTACCCCAAACCCCAAAACATAAACCCCAAACCCCAAACCCCAAACCCCAAACCATAAACCCCAAACCCTAAACCACTAAACCTTAAATCCTAAACCCTAAACCTCAATCCTTAACCCTAAACCCTAAACCCTAAACACTAAACCCTAAACCCTAAAACTTTAAAATATGCTAAACCTCAAACCTCAAACCGAAAACCCTAAACCCTAAATAACCCAAACCCAAAACCCTAAACCGAAAACCCTAAATCCTAAACCCTAAGCCTAAAACCCTAAACCCTAAATCCTAATACCCAAATCTCAAAACCATAAAAACTTAAACTTTGAAACTCAAACATTGAAACCCTAAACCCTAAACCCTAAACGCTAAACCTACACCTTAAACCCTAAACCCTAAAATCTAAACACTAAACCTAGAACCCAAAACATAAAACCCTATAGACCCAAAACCCTGAACCCATCGTGGCTAGTTCACTGACCTTACTTCCATAGAGACAGTTGTCTTTTCTGGTTATTTGATCAAGGTGATGCAATTCAATATGATGAATTTTGTCTTGGCGGGCATGACTTATTCTGAGTTATGTGAAGATTCAGCCAGATGCAACACCTTGGACCTCTCCATGTCTTAATAACAGGCAAAGGATTTGACACATGAGGAGAAGAAAAGGAAGGCCGCCAGTTAGATTATGGTCGAGGTATCTGAAGGAAAAAAAGCAAGCCGAACTGGAGCTCCTCAGTGCCACTTTGCAGGCAACCAATATTCGCAATTGTTCTTCAGTTATTCCTTTCTCACTAGGATCATTGTGCTCCTCTTTTTGTTGAAAGCATGACTCCACACTCACTGCACCTTTTAGGATATTGGATCTAAACATGTCTAGGAGATACACCCAAGGGATTGAGCACGAGAGAGAGAGAGAGAGAGAGAGAGAGAGAGAGAGAGAGAGAGAGAGAGAGCAGTGTTGAATAGTAAGATTGCGTACCCTTTATAAAATGAAACCCTATTTATAAGAATGGGTCATTATAAACATATATACTGTACCCCTAAGGTTTGTAGAAACAACGGGGTTGTTCATTCTACTTATAAATATTGCCCCTTGGGTCACATGAATATGACCGATTGACAATTGGATCGGTCAGCTATTATGTTGGGTGGCTATTAAGTCAAGTGGTAGTGAGGTTGGGCGCTTTTCAGGGTAGCTACTCGCTGAGGGTTCACGCCAATCGTCTCAGAACTGGAGGAGGTGTTTACACGTCTTTGGTCTGTCCGGTCTGGTGGAGCAGGTTCATCCTATTGCATTTGACAGTGGAATTCTTCAGGGGATGAACTGCCTTCATATACATTTGAGATGCATTATCTTCTTGAGATGATGGGGGTTGGTCGACTGAGTTTATGGTCTTGGATCGTCCTTGGTAGGTTTAGCGAGGCTACGCCATCACTTCCGCCATTCGTGCAATGTTTTTGCGATTAATGCTGACACTTTTTTGATATGCTAATATCAAGTGAATAGAAGCAAGTTGAAACCTCTAAAGCTTACCCTGATTAAATTTCTTGAGGTTATAAAGTGGGTTAGTCATCCCATCAAACTAGTGCATAAGAGGTAGATTTCTTATGTATTTTTCCTAGGCTAAGATAAAGCTTATGGATCATCTTAAAAGTTGAAAACCAACTCTACCTAAAGTAACACCTTCCTTCATTAGCCACTCTATATCATTGAATAGTAAATGTACATACCACTTGTTATTTAATCTTAATACCTCAAATAAAAATAAAATCCAAAATTATCTGTAATAAATTTTTGAAACTTTATATTTAACCTTAAGGTGCTAGATAATGGGGCTTATTAAGATTTTAGTCTATTGTTATTTTGAAAGGAAGAATTATCAATGTCTAATTAATGATCATAATGCATTAATTGATAATTTGAGCCCATTTTATCCACTAACTTATGACTTAAGTCTTATATTTTATGATGAAATATGGAATTTTAATTAAGATTAATCAATTCCTATTTTTTTAAATTGATATATTAAAAAAATAAATAAAATGCCCTATTCCAAACATGACCCTTCTAAAATTTAGAAAATACATAAGCTCATTATTATAATCCCAAAAATTATGGCATTAATTCCTAAACTTAATTAACATCTAATGAGTTTTTTCTCACATTTGGTTAAGTTTATAGACCCTAAGTTGCTTTGATCACTTTCAAGTCTTCTTACCTACTTTTAAAAAATATTAAAAATCAATAATAATGATTTATGTAACTTTCATTTAAGCATCTTAAAACAAATCAAGAACAGTTTAGTGATTCTAGTGTTTTGTTAAAAACATAACTCACTTGATTCTTTTTCAAGAATATGCTAGAAAGTCGTGATAATCATTAAAATAACTAGTATAATGGCTTTAAAATAATTTAAGGCCAATCTTACCCTTTGCTGATGATTNGATACACATGGGGAAAACAATAGAGAGGCCAAACCTGAAAAAAATAGAGGTGGAAGTGCAAAATAGTACTAACCTGATTCATTTTTTTTCCTCATGTTGAGATGGGGAAGTTGACCAGGAAGCTGCATCTTTTCAATGATCTGAAGCTAATTTGAGGCCTTGATCATGTTGAGGCGCAATTTGAAGAAGCTGAATTTTGTTAAAGATATGAAGCTTGTTCCAAGCTCTCTCAATAGCACAGTGGTTTTCATGGCTGGATATAAGTAAGTTGACATCATGTGCCTCTTAGCACTAAGCACATTTTAGGTCATTGGCTTGGAGAGTTTCTTAGAAATCGACATCAAAAGAAATGAAATTAAGATTTCAGTATTGAAAAAAATTTCTTCTTAATTTCTTAGAAAATGTAACATCCAAAAATTAGACCTTCACTTAGCAACCAAAATATTAATTCTACTAGAAAAAAGATTTTATTATATTGTTGTATATTTTGTAAATTTGACTGTCTATGAGTTAGTCACACTGTTGGGTTAGAACCACCCACAACTTATGAAAACAAGGGCAGCTTCTTATCAAAGATTGACGAACAATAACGCCAATCCTTAACCCTCACAAGGTCATTGGGCCATGAGATATAATACTATTATGTTATCCCAATTTTAACACCAGATGTCTTTTGCATCATCGCTCATATCCCTGACCCATTCCAAATTATAAACCAGCTCGACGATCCATATAAAATCACTTAGAAAAGAGAGGTTGGTTACTGATGCGAAGTTTGATATTGTTCATTTTGTCTACTTCAGGGATAGCTTCTTAATCATTCTATGCCTCGACCACGTCCGGGTTTACCTTGAAAAACACACAGAGAAATTTGAATGAGAAATAACCCACTCAATTTAAATATATGAACTGTATGATTGTAATTATGAAGGTATAAAAGGGTTTGGGTTTTATGATGTTCAAGCCTCAACTCTATCTATAGCAACAATAAGCCGTCAAATGACACTTATTTGATACACCTCACTATTTAAGCACATCTAATATCTAGAAATGCATAATAATGCTTTCTAAATTTTCACAACGGATATTAATGTAAATGTATTAGGAGATTGAGAAGCTTTGCATACGTACTACTCAATTCCTATGTATCTATATATTTAACTCATAGATTTTACTTTTGAATTTATGACATCTAAATCTTTCATTTGACAACAAAAATGCCATCATTTTAACTTTTTTTTTTTAAATAAAAATGAAATACACTTTTTCATGCATACATAAGATGACACAACAAAAGCACGACAGCAAGCAAAGTGTAGAAAAAGAAGGTAACAAAGAGTCAGCTAGCCGATTAATAAATATATAATGCCTTACCCATCTACCTTTTTGGTTAAAAGTAAATCAAGAAACTTGTTTTTATAAAATTAGGAAATAAAATCCGAAGACTTTAAATATATTTTGGTATTATACATTTAAATTATTATTCCTTATTATATAACACTTTATTATTTTATTCCTTATTATATAACACTTTATTATTTTAATCATGTCATCATAATTTATCTATCGAAGGATGCATAATGAGATGCAAAAAAATGCATATAATAAACCCTTAATATCCTTATATGAAATCAACAACCAAAATTAAATTTAGGTTTTAGAAATTGATAAACTAAATTATTATGAAAAGTTGAAGCATGACAAATATATCAAAAATCAAACATATATCTATCTTCAACTAGTTTATTCCATCGAATATGATTAGGAGTAAGAGCAAATACACAGAAAGAACAACAACAACAATAACAACAACAGAGCCTTAATCCTACTATGTGGGGTCGGCTACATGAATCCTTTTTCTCCATTGCGTCCTATTTAGTGTCATATTTTCATTTACTTTGGTCGGCTACATGAATCTTTTTTCTCCATTGCGTCCTATTTAGTGTCATATTTTCATTTAGTTCCAGTAAGTTAAGATCATTTTTAATACAATGAGCCCAAGTCTTCCTAGGTCTACCTCTGCCTTTCTTAATACAAGTCGAATCTAAAACATCTACTCTCCTAATCGGATCATCAGATGGTCGACGTTTAATGGGACCAAACCATCTAAGACGACTTTCTCTAATTTTGTTNAAACCATCTAAGACGACTTTCTCTAATTTTGTCTGTCACAGGAGCTACACCAACCCTATCACGAATATATTCATTCCGCATTTTGTCTCTAAGTGTAAAGCCACTCATCCACCTAATCATTCTCATCTCGGCAACACTTAACTTATTATTATGCTTCTCTTTTAAAGGCCAACATTCAGCGCCATAGAGCATTGAGGTCTCACCACTGCCTTATAAAATTTTTCTTTTAGTCTAAATGGTACTTTTCTAATCACACAAAGGGCCCGAAGCATTTCTCCACTTCAACCAACCAACTTGAATTCTACTATTAACATCCTCATCTATATCACCATCGCTTTGAACAACAGACCCAAGATATCTAAATTGTTCACACCTTTTAATAATTTGATCACGCCAAGGTACATCCTCTTGTAGATGTCCAGTAAGACCATCCATAACTAAAGCAAAAAGATATGGGCTTAAAGCTGATCCCTGATGTAATCCAACAAAAATAAAAAAATATTTTGTCAATCCTCCTTCAGTTTGAACACAAGTAACAACTCTGATATACATATTTTTAATGACTTGAATATAAGTCATATCAACACCTTTCTTCTCGAGAACTCNTATGAAAAGTTGAAGCATGACAAATATATCAAAAATCAAACATATATCTATCTTCAACTAGTTTATTCCATCAAATATGATTAAGAGTAAGAGCAAATACGCAGAAAAAACAAACAACAACAACAACAAAGCCTTAATCCCACTACGTGGGGTCGGCTACATGAATCCTTTTTCAACAATAACAACAACGTATAATATGATTAAAAAAATAAATATTAAAGCATACAACAACAACAACAACAATAACAAAGATTTAACCCCACTACGTGGGGTCGGCCACATGAATCCTTTTTCTCCATTGCGTCCTATTTAGTGTCATATTTTCATTTAGTTCTAATAAATTAAGATCATTTTTAATGTGGGGTCGGCTACATGAATCCTTTTTCTCCATTGCGTCCTATTTAGTGTCATATTTTCATTTACTTTGGTCGGCCATATGAATAAGAAACAACAACAACAACAAAGCCTTAATCCCACTACGTGGGGTCGGCTACATGAATCCTTTTTCACAACAACAACAACAAAGCCTTAAGCCCACTACGTGGGGTCGGCCACATGAATCCTTTTTCTCTAACAACAACAAAGCCTTAATCCCACTACGTGGGGTCGGCCACATGAATCCTTTTTCTCCATGCAACAACAACAAAGCCTTACTCCCACTACGTAGGGTCGGCTACATGAATCCTTTTTCTCCATTGAACAACAAAGCCTTAATCCCTCTACGTGGGGCCGGCCACATGAATCCTTTTTCTCTATTGCGTCTTTGAACAAAAACAACAACAACAAAGCCTTAATCCCACTAATGGGGTTGGCTACATGAATCATTTTTCTCCATTGAGTCAACAACAACAAAGCCTTAATCCCACTGTGTGGGGTCGGCTACATGAATCCTTTTTCTCCATTGTGTCCTATTTAGGTCATAATTTTCCATTTAGTTCTAGTAAGTTAAGATCATTTTTAATACAATAAGCCCAAGTCTTCCTAGGTCTATCTCTGTCTTTCTTAACACAAGTCGAATCTAAAACATCTATTCTCTCCCTTAATTGGGATCATCAGATGGTCGACGTTTAATGTGACCAAACCATCTAAGACGACTTTCTCTAATTTTATCCGTCGCAGGAGCTACACCAACCCTATCACGAATATATTCATTTCACAATTGTCTCTAAGTGTAAAGCCACTCATCCACCTAATCATTCTCATCTCGGCAACACTTAAACTTATTATCTCTAAGGTGTAAAGCCACTCATCCACCTAATCATTCTCATCTCGGCAACACTTAACTTATTACTCTAAGTGTAAAGCCACTCATCCACCTAATCATTCTCATCTCGGCAACACTTAACTTATCATTATGCTTCTAAAGCCACTCATCCACCTAATCATTCTCATCTCGGCAAACACTTAACTTATTATTATGCTTCTCTACAGGAGCTACACCAACCCTATCACGAATATATTCATTCCGCATTTTGTCTCTACGTGTAAATCACTCATCCACCTAATCATTCTCATCTCGACAACACTTAACTTATTATTATGCTTCTCTTTTGATCCACCTAATCATTCTCATCTCGGCAACACTTAACTTATTATTATGCTTCTCTTTTAAAGGTTAATCATTCTCATCTCGACAACACTTAACTTATTATTATGCTTCTCTTTTAAAGGCCAACATGATCATTCTCATCTCGGCAACACTTAACTTATTATTATGTTTCTCTTTTAAAGGCCAACATTCGTCATTCTCATCTTGGCAACACTTAACTTATTATTATGCTTCTCTTTTAAAGACCAACATTCAACGCCATAAAGCATTGTAGGTCTCACCACCGTCTTATAAAATTTTCCTTTCAATCTAAGCGGTACTTTTCTATCACACAAATGGCCCGAAGCATTCCTCCACTTCAACCTATCAACTTGAATTCTACCATTAACATCCCCATCTATATCACCATCGCTTTGACCAACGGACCCAAGATATCTAAATCATTCACACTTTTTAGTAATTTGGAACAACAGACCCAAGATATCTAAATCGTTCACACTTTTTAATAATTTGATCACCCAAAGTCACACTTCTGTCACTAGAGCTATTATCTACTAAAATTACATTCCATGTATTCAGTTTTAGTTCTACTTAAATGACTACAGCTATTACTACTAAAATTACATTCCATGTATTCAGTTTTAGTTCTACTTAAACGAATGCTAGAGCTATTACTACTAAAATTACATTCCATGTATTCAGTTTTAGTTCTACTTAAACGAAGACCTTTAGACTTCAATGTAGACCTTCACCCGAGATATCTAAATCGTTCGCACCTTTTAATAATTTGATCACCCAAAGTCACACTTTTGGCACTATAGCTATTATTACAACTAATTACATTCCATGTATTCAGTTTTAGTTCTACTTAAACGAAGGCCTTTAGACTCCAATGTACAACATTTCATGTATTCAGTTTTAGTTCTACTTAAACGAAGGCCTTTAGACTCCAATGTAGACCGCCATAATTCAAGTTTTTCCTGGGCTTTTTCTCTCGTTTATCCACTAGAAGGATACATCAACAAAAGGCATACACCAAGGTACATCCTCCTGTAGATGTCCAGTAAGACCATCCATAATTAAAGAAAAAAGATATGGGCTTAAAGCCGATCCCTGATGTAATCCAACTGAAATAGGAAAATATTTTGTCAATCCTCCTTCAGTTTGAACACAAGTAACAACTCTAGTATATATATCTTTAATGACTTGAATATAAGTCATATCAACACCTTTCATTTTGAGAACTTTCCAAAGGATATCTCTTGGAACCTTATTTAAGTCATATCAACACATTTCTTCTCGAGAACTCTCCAAAGGATATCTCTTGGAACCTTAGCAATAAGTCATATCAACACCTTTCTTCTCAAGAACTCTCCAAAGGATATTTCTTGGAACCTTATCGTAAGTTTTTTCTAAATCAATAAAAATCAAATGTAGATTCTCCTTATTATCTCTGAACTTCTCCATCAAACCACTCAAATTCAATAACAATCAAATGTAGATGCTCAATGTATAGCTTCCATAGTAGACCTGCCGGGCATAAATCCAAATTGATTATGAGAAATTTTTATGTAGCTTCCATTCTCCTTATTATCTCTGAACTTCTCCATCAAACCTCTTAATAAATGTATAACTTCCATAGTAGGCTTATTATCTCTGAACTTTTCCATCAAACCTCTCAATAAATGTATAGCTTCCATAGTAGACTTGCCCGTCATCAAACCTCACAATAAATGTATAGCTTCCATAGTAGACCTGCCAGGCATAAATCCAAATTCATTATGAGAAATTTTCATAGGTATAGCTTCCATAGTAGACCTGCCTGACATAAATGCAAATTGATTATGAGAAATCTTTGTAATATCTTAACCTATGTTCAATTACCCTCTCCCATAATTTTAAAGTATGACACATCAACTTAATTCTTGTTCAATTACTCTCTCCCATAATTTTAAAGTATGACACATCAACTTAATTCCTCTATAATTGTACACTTTTGTGCATCCTCTTTATTTTTAAAAATGAATCAACTTAATTCCTCTATAATTTGCACCCTCTTGTGCATCCCCTTTATTCTTAAAAATGGAGGATCTAAATACTCTTCCTCTCTACTCCTCAGGCATCTTTTTAGTTTTTAAAATAATATTAAAGAGTTTAGTAAGCCAAGAAACTCGTCTCCCAAATATTTTCACACTTCAATTGGGATATCATCAGGTCCTACAGACTTTCCACCCTTTCCCAAATATTTCCACACTTCAATTGGGATATCATCAGGTCCTACAGACTTTCCACCCTTGGTATATCTTTTTATTTTTTAAAATAATATTAAAGAGTTTAGTAAGCCAAGAAACTCCCAAATCACCTAACATCTTTTTAGTTTTTAAAATAATATTAAAGAGTTTAGTAAGCCAAGAAACTCCCAAATCTGGCAAATATTTCACTTCAATTGGGATATCATCAGGTCCTACAGACTTTTCACCCTTGGTTTTCTTTAAAGCCTCATCAACTTCTTTTTTTACTAATGCGATGGTAAAAATGAAACGTTTTATTATTATTCACGATATTAAGATCATTAAGGTCGATCATATTTTCAGAAACTTAATTAAAAAGTTTATCAAAGTAACTCACTCACATATGTTGAATATCTTTTTCTAAGAAAAACACTTTTTGATTTTCATTATTAGTACACTTTACTTGAGTTAAATCTTTACTTTTCTTTTCTCTTTGTTTGGCTGGTTTATTNCTCTTATAAGTAATAAGATGTTCATCTCTTTTCTTAAATAAAGTATTAGTAATTACAAAATCATACGCTAAAAAAAATCTAAAATAGCTCTCCCTTCTTCATTAGTTACTCCAAAATTGTAGCCACCATAAATATTTTTGAAATCTTCTACCACTCTACCGATATGTCCATTTAAATCTCCAATAAAAATTTTTTCTTCAAGAGGTATCATCTGTATTAAGTTTTCTAAGTCATTCCAAAATTTATTTTTAAACACTGTATCTAA
Organism: Phalaenopsis hybrid cultivar; assembly: GCA_002079205.1. NCBI lineage: Eukaryota > Viridiplantae > Streptophyta > Magnoliopsida > Asparagales > Orchidaceae > Phalaenopsis > Phalaenopsis hybrid cultivar. Next base: position 132,043 of record JXCR01086313.1, on the reverse strand, counting down.
ACANAATTTGTATAGCCCACTTGACAAAATTTGGGCTTTTAGTTGCTAGCCCAAAGAGGACCACGAGTTTAAATGGCATCGAGCGAGTTCTGACTTGTCCAGATGTCCATGCTTCCATCATTTATAATTCTGTCCAGCTTAACCAGTTTTAAATTTTTTTTTGAATTTTACTTCTAAATTTTTTGACCAAGCTCTAGTAGTAATCAGATTTTATTGAAGCCTAACTGATTATATAAATGAAGTTAATAATTTAAACGCATAATCTAATCATCAGACATACATTGATTCATAGAGTGATGACAATTGGCATAAATTTTTGGTAAAATTGAAAAATTGTTTATATATATATATCTGTGTGTGTGTGTGGGCGCGCGCGCGTGCATATATAATTTTTTTTTTCAGCACAACAAAAACACAACAAGAAAAGTGACGATGAGCGTGGTGAAGAAGAAGAGGGCAACCAAGCAAAAACTCCAAGAAGTTTAGCGAGAAAAGCGAGAAAATCAAACAAGAAAAAGAAACAAGCAAACAAATGAAAAAACCAAGTAATCGAGCCAAAAGCCGGAACCCATCCTCGCTTCCTTAGCCAGCTTTCTCATGAGATGGAGAGGAAGGAGACCTTGCCAGCGGTGCCAGTGAGGTCTATATGCGGCGAGGGAAGAAAAGAGGCGGATTGTGCGGCTGCCAAGGAAGCTCAGGATATCTAATGATGGAGAACCAGGGTTTTCCTTTCTGTGTGTGTGAGTTTAAATAGGCATTGTTTTTTTTTTAAAGTATNTGCGGCGAGGGAAGAAAAGAGGCGGATTGTGCGGCTGCCAAGGAAGCTCAGGGTATCTAATGAGGGAGAACCATAGTTTTCCTTTCTGTGTGTGTGAGTTTAAATAGGCATTGTTTTTTTTTAAATTATTATTATTATTATCATTTAAATGCATAAATCTCTGTGCAATTATCTCATGCATGGAACCATAATAAAATGAGAGTCATTCCCTTGATAAAATCGACGTTCCGAACACGCTCACACTGCCTGTTTCATCATCTGAGGTCATCTGGACAAATTCGTCGACGATCAGGTCAATATAAGTTTCTTTCGCGCGTGACGAATAATATTTGTCGATCCAAACAAAATCGTCTGACATGTAAAATGGTGACAAGATCTCGCCTAAGCGACGATCAAGGTATAGCAGAATACTCTCAACAGTAAGTCGCTCAACCCGTGTTGAAGGGTCTCAAATGCGNTATCATTTAAATGCATCAATCTCTGTGCAATTATCTCATGCATGGAACCATAATAAAATGAGAGTCATTCCCTTGGTAAAATTGACGTTCCGGACACGCTCAAACTGCCTGTTTCATCATCTGAGGTCATCTGGACAAATTCGTCGACGATCAGGTCAATATAAGTTTCTTTCGCGCGTGACTTGACTAATAATATTTGTCGATCCAAACAAAGTCGTCTGACATGTAAAATGGTGACAAGATCTCGCCTAAGCGACGATCAAGGTCTAGCAGAATACTTTCAACAGCAAGTCGCTCAACCCGTGTTGAAGGGTCTCAAATGCGCGTCACGAGGGCTTTCATTTCATTCAAATTCAATTTTGATATTGATTAGTAAATTGTGTGTGAATTATGGTGTNTGCGGCGAGGGAAGAAAAGAGGCGGATTGTGCGGCTGCCAAGGAAGCTCAGGGTATCTAATGAGGGAGAACCGGGGTTTTCCTTTTTGTGTGCGTGAGTTTAAATAGACATTGTTTTTTTTAAAATTATTATTATTATTATCATTTAAATGCATCAATCTCCGTGCAATTCTCTCATGCATGGAACCATAATGAAATGAGAGTCATTCTCTTGGTAAAATCGACGTTCCGAACGCGCTTGCACTGCTCATTTTATCATCTGACATCATCTGGACAAATTCGTCGACGATCAGGTCAATATAAGTTTGTTTCGCGCGTGACTTGACGAATAATATTTGTCGATCCAAACAAAGTCTTCTGACATGTAAAATGATGACAAGATCTCGCCTAAGCGACGATCAAGGTCTAGCAGAATACTCTCAACAGCGAGTCGCTCAACCAGTGTTGAAGAGTCTCAAATGCGCGTCACGAGGGCTTTCATTTCATTTAAATTCAATTTTGATATTGATTAATAAATTGTGTGTGAATTATGGTGTATGTGTGTCTAATGTTTGTGTATGTTGTATATTGTGTGTTGTTTCAAAGAATTAAATCCCTAAGTTCAAAGAGTCTTCTTAATACATCTTCAATCCTTATGGGAGCCCAACTTGAGTTTTAATATGCCGGTCTCAATTGACTCAACCAAGAGTTGATGATTCAAAACCATTCACATGAGACTACAATGAGTTATGAAGCGGTTCAAATTTCTAAATTGTGTGTCCCAATGCCAGTCTTCTAAAAGAGACAGTAAGGAAGACCTATGGCTAATCTTAGGCTCTAGAGAGGGAAATATATATCACAAAAAATGAGGTCAACAATTCCTATAAAACCTGATATCAGGTAAGTCTGTATGTTGCTCTATTGAATGTTTATCATAACCCCTTAAGTGATAAGAAGTTTGTGACTTTGCTTGCCGCATAGAAAATATAGTTATTTGTCGGATAATAAGGATGATATTATATAATATTTGGAATTAGGTAAATTGGAAAAAAATATAGTTATTTGTCAGATATACCATCAAGTAAATCATCACAAGAATTCTGTCAATACACTCGTCTTTTTTTAATGCCGACTAACATCAGACCAACTAGCATCGTGAACTTGAATATCCAACAACATTATCATATTTTATAAAGTAATAATCTCTTTGACTATATGTAAAAAGTGTTAGTCTGATGTGATCAATGCTCAACAAATGTTGTAAATAGGTAATGATCTATTTTGATGTATTATAAATTATTAAATTGCAAGTTTAATTTAAAAATAAAATAAAATGACTATTGTCACTATTAGGAGTGGCGACAATAGATACATTTAATGTCATTGTAATGAACAACGATATTAGAGTATTGTCGCCATTTTAACTCCAAACAATGTCGATTTTGTTTATTTTTTATTTTAATGCCAATTTTTTTTTGAATTATTTAATACATCAATTCTTTTACTATACTGATGTAATTAATGTCGTAGCAGATGGAGTACCTGGATGGAATCACGACAACAACATGGAGTAGGGGAGGGGATCTGCTATGATAGCAGGGAAGAAAAGGAGTCTAGCAGACGGGAAACTAGGTTGATGGGACTGCATGGAAGATGACATCAAACAGGAGAGGAAAGATACACGCCACCTCGGGATAAGTTATAGCTAGAGCACCTTCTCACCGTTAGATACAACCATAGAAGGAAAAATGAGGACGTCAGAGGCTATCTAAGTAGAAATCGCAACAAAAAATTGAGCTCTAACACAGAAAGCAACATATTTATAAAGAAGGATAACTAGGAAGGGAAAACCCTCCCCTTGGGTGACAGCCGCAACCCTAAGAAGGGTCTGGTTTAAATTCAGCCTCCCTATTAAACCGGTTTGGCCAGTTCGGACCCCCAACCCCCTTGTTTGTCTCTTGAGATTGGGCTACCTTTGGCTTTATTTGTTGAAGCTTAGCTCCTCGTAGCACGGTGTTATTCACTATATTGGACGTAGCAGCTGCAATGTAGTCTATCGGGGTTGTTCGGTCTTCTATTGCGTTCCGAGAACCACATGGATTCCACTGACGACTCACCATCTTCTAAATCACCTGAGGATTTTTTTTCCCACTTGCAAGCAAACGTCTACATTAGTCCAATCTTCTGGGAGCTCACCACTATCTGACTTGGGTCATTGTGTCACACATATGTTGTTGAATTCTCCCAAAATAACCTAAGGTTAGCCCACCGTGATCTAATGCGACAAGAGTCTGAATCGCTCCGAATGGTGGTGGCCATAGCAATAAGGTATTGATCATGATATTCTGAAATTCTCTCTATCATGACATCTCATGTTTGGGATCAGTGTCCCCATCCTATAATTGTTTGTCGTCACCAAAAATAGGCACACTGATGCTGCTCTGGTGGCAAGGACACTTGTGATCTCGGGATTAGCAAAATGTAGAAGGATGATGCTCTTCGCCTCTTTTGTGAAGTAGGTGTTTCTAAATCCGTCGTGCTGAGTCCTACGGTCAAATTTTTATGGTCTCCCCAACAAAAGGTGACAACCAAAAACTCCAGTAAGCACCTCTAGTAAATGACGACTCTATCATTTTTCAGCCACATTAGAGAATATGATTGGCAATGCTTCAGAGTCATGAGGCCTAATCTCTCCGCCATGTGTGCTGACATCACATTCTTGTTGCTTTCTCCATTGATGATGAGATTGCATGTATTCTTATTCACAATACAACAGGTGTAGAATATACTGTAGCGAAGCCATTGTGAATCACCCGTATCTTCAGTCTATAGGACCCATTGAATCACGAGCATCTCACTCTCATCCGATGGAAGATGTTACATCTCACACTGTTTTTCAGTTGCCTCCTCGTTGCTTACTTCATCCACATCGTCCTATTCAATTAAAAAAAAAACATGATTCTGCTTGTTGGGCAATTAGAGTCAACGTGCTCAAATCTACGACATCTAAAGCATTTTTTTTTTGGGGGTGGGGGGTGGGGGGGACTTTAGCAGCCATGCTACTCTTCACGGCTTCTTCTCACTTGGGGTGGTCTTGTCCTTATCCAAAGCAGTTTTCTCAACTCCCCGAGACACACTCCTATTGTCTCCATCTACGGGTGGCTGTTGGACTGGTGGTTTTTGCCCGCTCTATTTCTGCTGTTCTCCAACTTCAAGGATAAGATCTAGACATCTCCCAGTGACCAATAAGGCTGCAACTGCACTACGTTACTGATAACAATTTTCAGGGCCTTCAGTTAACGAGCTATGATTTGTTCCTCTGGATCGACCAACTGGTGGAACTACGCCATGAACTCATCCACTTATAGATCTATTTGTTGTAGGTGGTAGAGTCAGAAATAAATTACATAGATTTTTTTTTTCATCGCCTTCATATTCTCCCACTAGCTAATTTTTTCATTGCCTTTGCTCTTCCCTGCTTATATAAATTTTTCCTACCACAAGGAGATGCTCTTTCTCAATATGATGGTCCTTAGTTTTACCCTTTTATCTTCTGACACGTATTTGTACTCAAAGATTCTCTTAACTGACTACAGTCATTTGATGAAATCATCGAATCTATACCTCCATCGAACTCTAGCAGATTCACCTATATTTTGAAGTCCATCTATCTTCCATATATTTTCTTTTCTCTCAGCATCCTCAGATACCAGATTTCATTGCATCGTGGCCTATCTTCCTAACCATTGAAATCCTCTCTATAAAAGGGGTTGAAATTCTCACCCCTTCGATTTTCCCTGTCATGATCGTGGGCAATTTTCTTCTGAATTTCATCCTCAATGTCTGCAAGCCTCCGTTAAAGTCGACAGATCTTTCAATGTATCTCCCCCTGTAGGCTCAGACATGTATCTCTTTGGTGGCATGGTTAAGGTTTAGAGTTGGGAGGTGAAAAAGGGTGTATGACACTAATTGAAGGTGTAAAAAAATTAATTTGGAGATGCTGATTTTGAAAATCAGCAAGGTGAAGTTAAGGTTAGATCAAATTTGTCTATGGTTTGAGAATAGAAAAGAAATTTTTTGATGGAAGGGGTAAGACGGATGTTAGGAAAGCTTAAGATATGACTATTGTTTAGTTAACTCTGATACCAAATAATACCGGAATTAACCCAAAATTTGATAAAAAGATAGTTTCTTCTAAAAAATATAGGTTATCCGGTTAGGTCGGGATGGGACAACCCGTTGACAGCGGTGAGAGGGGTTGTGATAGGTGGAAATCAGTTAAAGGGGTGAAGGAAGGGTTGAGGGGGTGATGCCGACAATAGGTGGAGGTGTAGGCGGATCTTGTGGGGGCAGCTGCTGAAATGGGAGGGGCCGGTGATG
>JXCR01086313.1:101385-125899 GCA_002079205.1 Phalaenopsis hybrid cultivar | reverse complement strand
GGGGGGGGGGGGGGGGGGGGGGGGGGGGGGGGGGGGGGGGGGGGGGGGGGGGGGGGGGGGTGTAATTTCGCAGCAGGTGGAGTACATGGATGGAGTCAGGACATCTGGAGAAAGTGGGGGAGGGCATCTGCGGTGATAACAGGGAAGAAAAGGTGTTTGGGGGCAGGGAAACTAGGTGGATGGGATTGTGGGGAAGATGGGAGCAAGCAGAAGAGGAAAGATTCACACCGTCTCTAAATGAGTTACAGCCGCATTGCCTTCTTGTCGTCGGATATAGACCTAAAAGTGAAAAGGGGGGCGTTGAAGGCTGACCTAACAAAAATCTCAACAAAAACTAAACCTTAACGCAGAAAGTAGCAATATTTATAATAAAGGATAACTAGGTGTGGGGGGGAACCCCTCCCCTTGGGCAACAACCCCAACCCTAGGCAAGGTTGGGTTTAATTCAACCTCCCTGTTGAATTGGTTTGGTCGGTGCATGCCCCTAGCTCAAGCATATGCTTTACCTCTCAATGAGAGGAGATGATCTAGATGAACTTAATTTGGCTCATTCAATGTCATGCATTAAATAAATAAACCCCATTTAAATAGACTACATATGCTAATTGATAAATTTATTTCTCACCATATTAATTCACTAGTCAAAACATTTATATGATTCATTGTCCTAATTCACCTAATTTCCTATTTATTTGAGCTTATTTGATTAAATCATCATTTCTTAGTTATGTGGCTTGTTTAATTTATTGATTAATTAATGTATGACTGACAACATTTTTTAATTAACCTAATCATTAATTAATGGCTAGTTAGTACTATAATTTTATATTAGCCTATTTAATTAAGCTAATAACTCTTGATTTTTACTTAACTAGCTCAGTTTCTATATACTAAGTAATGAATGATTGTTTGGACTAATTTCTTATGTGCCATTATTTAATCCTTAATTTATCATTTGGACAATCAACTATAATTAATTAATTTCATGAGGAAATATTGATGTAAGCTCTTTAATATTTTTATACTTTTCGGATGCAAATATTTGAGCTTATGTAACTCAGTATTTTAGGCTCTATTTGGCGCAGTTGCAGCTTCTCAACTTTTCAGCTACAGCTACGCTGCTTCAGGAAGTTGTTTGTCTGTTTGGTGCGGCTGTGTGAAAATAGCTTTGGGACAGCTATTTCTGGAAAAATGATCATGCTGCCCCTATTTGGTAAAACTTTTTAAAACAGAACTGTTATAGCGATATTTTTGATATTTTTGAAGCATAATTTCACTTCAAAACAGTTCAAAAAATGCAGATGCCCAACTAGTTTAACAATGAGTACCGAAAGTGATAAAAAAAAGGAAAAAAAAACACAATTCATGAATTTGCATCTTATGATAAGTAATTTTATTACACATCCTGGTAAAAATATATGGTTATGTAATGCATACAAAAATTAATACATGAAAATCCATCTATAGACTACATAAAGCAAGAAGCACAATTGAAAAGCAATACCTCTTCAAAAGAAAACATTATATTTGCTCATTCTATATCCCTTGTGATAAGTAAATTTGATCTTGCAAGAAAACTTTTTAACTCAAATTATAGCAAAGGAAGGCTTTTTTTAACTCAAATTATGATATGATTGAATGAGAAAAATAGATAAAACTGACTTATCATCTCACTCCGCATACCCTCTTATAAATAAAACAAAACACGAATGTATTACCCATTATTGACCAATTTATGATCCATCTCCTCAACCTTCCTCAACCATTATTGAAAAAAAAAAAAAAAAAACATCAGAATGATTATTCATTGATCCACTCCTCAACCTTCTCAACAATGCTGTAAATAAGTAAAGTATTAAGCTCGGATTCTTTAGCCACCTCATTCAATCTCCATTGCTTTAATCTACAAAGAGACGAAGCAAGTCACTTAACATAGATTGTAAACAGATATGAACAATTAAGGCATGTAATACGATAACCTAATGTATAAACTTTCATATTACATCATTTATATTCCAAATAAAAGGTTTCATGTTACAAAAAATTACAAAGGTTGAAGACCCTAAATATAAGGCTGCATTGAGCTGACTCCCATTAAACTTCGAGAACTTTAAATACTTGACAAACAGCAAGTAATTGTTCCTTCACTTGTTTTCTACGGTGAGAGTTGTGTCAATGAAGTTGTTTCTGTATGAAATTGAAAGATCTCTCATAACAAAGAAAACCCATGAACCAAAACTCAAAGTCATCTTCTGTGATGATTTGGATGTACTTTTGGCTTGGCTTGTTTATATTTTCACTTTGACAAGCTCTCTTTGTTTTACTCAAAGGGATAATGACCTGTACATTACCAATATTTCAATCAAAAAGGATTTCACTGAAAGAGAAAAATATTTCTTTCCATCAATTTAATGATGATAAAGCGCTTAAATTTATGAAATTTAACTACCATGTAAGGGACTCTGGCAGGCATAGGACCGGCTGTGGTTGACAAATAGCATTGGAAGGCATTCAACATCTTCTCTAGTTCTTTTACAGAGGAATTTTGTCTGAAAATTCTTCTAATTCCTCCAAGTTGAATAACCCTCATGTCCAAGCTCAACTTCCCCTTCACAGTTTGAGAGACAGTGGATCCCAAACTCACTGTGAGTTCAATTAAACAGTAAAAATTAGTTGCCTTTATAAATGAAGTGTACAGAAACTCGGAAATGTGTGAACTTTGCAGCGATTTTTGTATGAAAAACTTACAAAGCGTAGAAACTCATGGTGGGAAGGGGAATTACCATGGTCACATATTCCTTTAGCATAACTATTTGCGTTGCGCTTAAACTTGTTTATCCAATGAAAAAGTGGATGCTTTCTATCTGTGAATGAAGAATAATTAACATTAAGAAAACTATAGATGATTGTAACATAGATTAGGGGGAAAATTTGACTTTAGTCTCCTACTCTTTTGAAATTGAGAAGAACCAGCTGCACCTTTCAAGTCCCCAGTTGTGTAAATCACAGAGCTTACTGGAATTCCAATGGCCTGATCAGCGCTTTGATTCTTCATTCTGAGATGAATCACGCAGCCTCCTCGAATCCACTCTAGAAAATTCTTCGAGTGGAGTTTTTTGTTCGGTCGCCTTCTACGCTGGAGGAATCGCTGCGTGTCTCCGCTTCGAAGGAGAGGGAGAGGGAGATCTCGTAGCCGGGGAAAGCGGGGTACCAATGGAAAAAACAGAAGGAGAAGCCGGGGCCACGAGGTCGAACCCGCGGCCCGCTTTTTACCTAAAACGCACCGCGTCGCGCCTCCCCCGTCGCTCCTAACAATGAAGAATAGCGGCGCCCCGCCGCACTGCTGCCCTACCGCCGCTCCAAACACAGCCTTAGTCTTTTAAATAACTGCGTCCATCTGCTTTGGGTCAAGCTCCTAAAATTGTCGCTTAACCTATCCTTGGTTTGCCTTTCTAAATGGGCAACCAAGCAGGACCATAGATGCATGCAGAGGGTGTCTTCCTTTGCATTCAAATTAACCACTTTACATACTTTGGGATTATTTGATTTCATCAGTAAACAAATTTATACTCACGTAAGTAGGTGAAAATTCTTTCTTGAAATTTTATCATTGGCTTCATATCATTTCTCTTAGGTATTTGTTATTTGAATCAATGGTCATTTGCATACATACCACCCATTTCCTATGTATTTAAATATCTAACACCTAGACTACTTTTTACATTTATACGACCCAAATCTTTCATATCACTTAAAAAATAGGACTATTTCAACTTTTAAAAGTTAAATGCTTAGATAAGGTGACATTAATGTAAAAATTGAATTTTAGGCATTAGATTTGTAATTACATTGTAATTAAGTGGTATGAATGTAAACATTCCTTTAATCACTTGATTTATATGCATTCTAATGACTTTTAGGCGTTGGGTGATCAAGAAGATAGCTGAGAAGTTTCATGACCTATATGACATCATAGGTAAAGAATCAGAGTTTGTGAAGAGAATAGCTGAGGTAATGTGTTTTAGTTGGTTGTTTTGCTTCATTTGATCATTTATGTGGCTTTTGGTTTCAATTATGACATCTTTGTACTTTTATCTGTGGCATTTTTGCTGTTTTGATTGTGGTAAATGTTATCTAGTGGAAAATGGCCGAAAATAATGGTTGTGTCTGTGGCCTTTTCTTCATTAGTAATCATAACTAGTGTATTCGGTTGTTGACATCACTTTGTAGCGCTACTTTGAATAATTATGTGGGAAAAAGAGGAGTTAAATGTTTAGTAAAAAAAATTGACTACTTACGGCATAATCAATCAAATTAATGCATCAAATAAGTAAATTCATGAAGATCTTGGTTATGAATTGTATTTGTGAGAATGTGCATGTAAATGTAAAATAAACCTTCTAATAAGTTTTATTTGATTTCACTTCGTGTGGAACAATTTTTTTTAGTTCATTCTAATGAATCATTATTTCAAATACTGTTGTTACCTAGCTTTTCTGTGTTTAAAACTTTGGATTTTAGAGGAAGCTATTTATGTTCTTGAACTAGCACATCTGTGGGTGATCAAGTTTCAGTGTTATCATCCGATGTTATAACTTTTTTTTTTCTTTTCACTTTTCTCCAGAAATCAAAGATGAATTATCGTGCATGGAATCACCGTTGCTGGCTTATACTTTACATGAACAAATGGCAGGTTAGCAAGGAAGGTTAATGTGCCATGCTAGTAGTATCTGGCCTTGGTTAGGGCATAGTTTTCTATTTTCAGTAAAATATTCAAGTTGTTTATTCCTCTACCATTTTGTTAAATGGTATCTCTGAAAAAATTCTCATACTTGTTTTGTAAATAAATATTTGGCTTCTGCATTTGTGCATGCTTGCTATACGGTCTTATATCTTATCTTATTTTTCAAATGAGCACTGCTACATTTACCAAATGGAATCTCAAATCTTCCCAAATTGTACATATTCTTTTTTTTCAAGGATTATTTTTCATTTCATTTGTTTGATGCCATGTGGCTTTTAGAAGGTTTCTTTTTCTTGTGAAGCTCACTTTCTTTTTAAAAATTTAACTATGATCCAACAGCTTAGTGATTCTTAGGTGTTTATTATTCGTTGGCTTGATCTTTGTTTTGTTGCACTTATTTTAAAGTTCTTTAGGTGGTAAATTATTATTCTTTTTTAAATGATTGTAGATGTTTGATGAGCTGGATAAATCAAGAACATGGGCTGAGCTGCATGTTGCTGACAATTGTTGCTACCACTATCGAAGGGTGGGTTCTTCCTCTGAGCTATACAACTCTAGGCCTTCCGTATTATTTCATTTTATGCCCAGATATATTGGAGGTAGCTGATGATTTTGGCTTCTTTTAGGTTGCTTACTCTTTCTATTTTTGTTATTAAAATTTACTTTTTGACAACTGTTTTAAATATATTTTTTCCAAAGATAGCTTTTCTAAGTCAAATTATTGGAACTGTGAAAAGCTGTTATTCAAATATGCACTTCTTTTAGTTGGCTGTTTTTTCAAACACAAAAACAGTCAAAAAGCTTTCTCAAACGAAGCTTTAGGCACTTCTTGCTGAACTTTTACCAAAGTCCTATTGGAATTTTGTATGGATATTTTGCTGCTTACCAGGTTGTTTCTCTAAAATGCTATCCAGCCAGTGTTTCTTTTTGTTTTCAATATGACTTTATAAAACTAAGCTCCTAAGTATTCTAATGTTTACTGGATGAGCCGACATGTAAACTGATTTTTTTGTCGTGTTTTTTTCCCATGTATAAGTTTGTCATTTTTTGTTCTAAACTATCCCGAATGAACAATTGCAGAATATAGCTATCATGCTGGCTGTATAACTTAAGACTTATATTTTGTATACTGCAGAGGTTGATACTTAATTTGCTGGGAGACAATTCACTGAAATATGACGAGGAAAAGCCCTCATTTTACAAATGTCATCCGGTCGATTTGCTACAGGTACTGTTTTCTTGCTGTCATAATTATATGTCCATGGATGTTTGCTACGTTGTCCTCTTTTCCCTGGATAGCACGTTTAAAGCATATCTTGATGCGCTCTTCATTGGTTACCTTTTTAATGGATTTTTTGGTCAATAAAGTTGGTGGTCCTTCATTGCTTGAGACAAACCCAAGTTGAGCGGAAAATAATGGATTTTGAGTTGATTTTCAAGCTGATTCATGTTTAATAATTTTTGTTACTGCTTAAGATTATTATCTATATATAGGTATTGAATATTTATATAAAAATTTTATTATTATATTTTATTAAAAATTTAATCTAAATGAGAAGTAATATCAAAGCTTTTAAAGGGTTGCTATTCAAAATCAGAATTAATTATTAATATTCTCATGACTCTTTGATTGCTTGATACATGCATGATTTATTTGTAATATATTTATAAAAATTATTTATGATTAAAATTTGATGCTACTATAGTGAGGTTAATTTTAAAAAAAAATTAATAGGTTGTGTGTATAGTCATAAGCTAAATCAAACTAGTTTCACGCTGAACCATCTTTGAGTTGGAACAATTTTTTTTTGATTTTGCATTGATAAAACTTTTAGTATTTGTTGAATGAGTTTTGAGTTTCAAACATAATTATTCACTGTATGTTGTTCCAACTTTTTTTTTGCCGTATTCACGAATGTTTTTCCTCCATTGGTTATTTGTTATCCATACATGTGAAAATTTGCAAAAAGAAAAAAAAAAAAGAATCATGTCCAATCCCTAATTAATTTGTAGGACTTTTGCGATATCTTTCTTAAAATCCCAATCGACATTTTTTTTTTTGTTTTCTAAAGAGAACATAATCACAAAGTTCTATTTGTGATGGTTCTATTTTAACTCATGTAGTTGGAAAAACATCCTGATTTATGCCAGAAAAACTTTTCTGTTCTTTGCTTGCGTCCATTGCTTCCTTTCGATTTATGATGAAACTTCTTACTATGATGTTTTTCTAGGCATTTCACATGCTCATATTGCATCACCATGTGTAATCTTGTTTGGTTGTAACCACAGGTTGCAGTTTTTATTTGATTTTTTTTTTTTTTTGGCGGTCATGCGGGTCTGGGTGTGTTTTTTGGTTGAGTGCGGTGGAAATTAGCCATGTCATATTGCGTGGGAACGTTTGACCCTTCCATGGGATCTATGAAGGAATTCTGAACTGGAATTTGGCTGGCTCCGTTTGCACATAACTATGGAGATTATAAAAATTTTTTCTTACTGAAATGACCTTACTTTTAAAGTGCCAAAATAGTCCTTTGACTATTAGATTAGGCCATTTTAGTCCTACAATTTATGAAAATGTTAAATTAGTCCCCAGTTTATTTCAAAGAGGGCTAAAAAGTCCTCATGGGGGACTATTTCTACCCATATTAAAACACTGTGGACTAAATCGACACTTTTGTAAACTTAGGGACTAGAATGACTCACTGTAATGAGTGAGGGGACCATTTTGACAGTTCTCCTTCATATTATTTATACCTCTTTTAAATATTCCATTAAGCTCAGAATGGTATATTTTGATTATGTATCAGTTGTAGTTGTCATTATCAGGAGTTTCTTCATGTTTTGCATCATGATTGCTATCGTTCTATTTCACAGGAGGAGCTTAAGTGGAATAAGCATCTTATCAAACAATATGTGGGCAGAGAGGTTTGCTTCTTTAAATGGGATTGAAAAGTATATTTTCACATGTTGTATATGCTAGGTTAAAATGACTCTTACCATTTCTCCAATGTGGGGTACCGCCCAATTCCTATGTATTAACATATCAACCATCTAAACTTCAATTTTTATGTACCAACCACCCGATTCCTATGTTTTTGGCATGGGTTGTGTGGTATGCACATAAAAATTGAAATTTAGTTGGTTGATATGTTGAAACATAGGAAGTGGGTGGTACATATGTATATCTCCATTCACCAATTTAATCCTGGGCAAAGAAAACTCAATTCTTGTGAACTTTTTATTTCATAATCATAACCAGAACTTCCACTTGAACTTTGAAAATTTTTATTTGGCATAACTTTGTTATTGATATTTTTTGCCCAACATTGATTGATAAAATTAAATTTATTTTACGTTTGTTTTACCATTTTTTTAAAATTTTTAATATACATTTTGTTTTCCCGTGAATTTAATTTAAGAAAATCGTTTGATCCTTTGATGTGCACTGCTTGGCTGACTAGTGGCCGAGTCCGATATGAATGTGAATGGTTTGTTTGCTTGACTAATTAAGATCATATTGGGATATGTAGAATCCTTAAGATTGACCTCATGAACTAATTTGGGTGATGAGAAATTAGAGGAGATGTAGTTCTGTACCGTGGGCGGCTGATTAACACTCATTAGAATATTGATTTGCAAGGTCTTTTACATGTTTTCAAGGGTACTAGCTTTATGGCCGGGCTTTCGGGGGACATTGTCTGGCTTTACAACACTTTATATCAGCATTGATTTCTTTAACGTTTTATTGCTAAACTGAAAGTCATTAAGGGCATCTTTGCCATCATTTTTGTTTCTTATTTTTTATTTTATTTTTTCTTTTATTTTGAAATATGTTTTTTTTTTTTATATATATTTTATATATTTTTATTTTGGCAAAATTACATACATACCACATGTTTCTTATGTATTTGTATATTTAACCCAAATTTTGATATTTACATTTATAAAACCTTGGTATCATAAACCTATGCGTAACAAGTTGTATTTTACTTTTGAAAGGGTCATGAAGGTGTTGTTTTTAATGTGATGTTAAAGATTTGAGTTTTATGCAAGAAAAAATGAATGTTTAGGTGTTAAGATATGTGAATGGATAAGAATTGTGCGGTATGTAAATGCCCCTTTTATTTAAAAAAAAAACAAATTAATTTTTTTTTAAAGCACTTAAAAGTTAAAACATCTAGAAGATGTTTTGAGTGTTTTTGAAAACAATCAAATATGTTTTAATTTAAATTTAAACAACAGAAAATAAAATAAAAATAAACAATGTAAAATAAAAATGAAAGTGATCCCAAACTCCCCCTTAAGATCATCCTTGGAACTTTTTTCTTCTCTTATGGCTGAACGATATATTCACTCTGACGCTTGATTGATTGGGCTCCTTTTCATAGTAGAGGTTGTGAAGCTACTGTAGAAATCAGTTCCAAATCCCTCTCTGATCTAACTTTTTTTCTCTCCATTTGGTGACCACAAGTTTCAGCAGATACCTTTGACAGAGCAGGAGCCACAAAACTAGCATTTCTGCTACGTGGCAGCACACTGCAACGCAAAAGCTTTTCCAAAGAGGCCATGCTGACAGTTAACATTGATAATTTATACTTACTATGATTTAACTTGCCATATTAACAATTTTGATCTGTCATGTTGCCTTCATAAAGTTCAGGGACCTAACTGTGCTGTTAATAATTGTATTTCGGCAGCTGTTGAGAGCCTTGAGACCACTCGTGATAATTTAGACAAACTTTGGAACTCTTCTTATCCGTTGAGAGTTTAAGGGCCCGTTTGAGGCGGCGTTTTTCGCGTGGCACAACCTGGGGCCACTAATCTGTGTCGTTTGGGGCATTGTTTTGTTCGCGGCGGCCGCGTCGTTTAGCAAAACACTGAGGTTCAACCCTGCGGCCTGCATTTTTTCTCCGATATTTTACGCGATTTCCCTTGAATTCTTCCCCGCGTTCATATTCTGTCTTTACCTTCATCGCAGAGCTCCTGCTTCCTTCGCCCTAACCCGTTGGTCCGAACACCACCTTCTTCCGGTATCACTTTTCCCTATATTTTCTTTGAGAAATTTTTGTTTCTCGTGGATTTGCACTGTATAGCAAACTTTTCGTTTATATTTCTTGTATCATCGTTTATCATATTTTTCATTCACGCACACATACTCTAAAGTGAGATATTGAAATAGAAAAGTATATACATGGTTGCTATATCCTTTGGGGCATATAATGAGAAAAAATTGTAAGAAAGGGCACAGATTTTTGTCATTATTTTTATGCTAACTGCTAGGAAATATTATGTAGATGTGGTCTGTTTGAGCATGTTCTTGCAAGCTAAATTGCAAATGTTATGCTTAGAAAAGTATATTTTTCAATCACACACACACTCTCTGAAGTGAGACAGTGAAATAGATAGCCTCAGAAAATTACAGTGATGACATATTATGCATAACTACGGATATCCTATGGGGCATATAATGAGAAAATATTGTAAGAAAAAGCAGCAGATCATCTTTGTCATCATTTTTATGCTCACTATTAGGAAACATAACTAGTTGTGGTCTGTTTGAGCATGCTCGTGCAAACCGAATTGCAAATGTTATGCTTAGAAAAACATATTTTTCAGTTACACATATACTCTAAAGTGAGGCAGTGAAATAGATTGCCTCAAAAAATTACTGTGATGACATATTATGCATAGTTGCTGATACCCCTTGGTGTATATAATGAGAAAATATTATAAGAAATGACAACAGATCATCTATGTTATCATTTATATGCTAACTCACAGGAAACATATGTAGTTATGGTCTATTTGAGCATGCTCATGCAAATCGAATTGCAAATGTTATGCTTAAAAAGTCATATTTTTCAATCACACACACATGTTAATTGATGCAATCACTTGAGGCCAGTGTAGCACGGGCAGACAGTCCAGCTGATTCCACTACTGACGACGATCGAGAATAGATGCAATCATTGGAGGCCGGTGTAGCACGGGGTACACACCGCTGCATGTTTGACTTTAATTGTTATTTTTGTCTTTTTTGACACTCTTGGTGCTCGTTATTAAGTGATGTGTGTATCTAAATTTTTATATTGTTCAGAAGTGAATTTTTGTTTCTGAAGTATCAAATATATAGCTATTACTGTTCTGTTATAAATAATATTACTAAACAATGACAGAATGATCATTTTTCTAGAAACAGCTGTCACATAGCTACTTTCAATCAGTTGAAACAAAAAATCAGCCAACTTTCCCGCAACAACTTCCTGGGATAGTTAAGCTACACTTAATAAGCTGATAAGCTGCAGCTGTCCTAAATAGACCCTAAGTCATGTCTGTTGTCATCATTTGCGAGGAGGTTTCATGAGCAGTCTTTTTAACTTCTAAGTGTCGTGTAGAGTTCCAAAAGAGCTAGTAAATTTTAAAAATCAACTTGTGGTCGTAAAGCGAGCTCAACCCAAATTTAAAATCCTTTATTAAACTTCCTTGACTTCTTAAATATTAATCTTCTTATTCTTATGTTGCACTTCCCTACTTTCTTTACTTCATGTCCGACAAACATTTTATTAAAAATAAAAAAAATAGCCATGTCACTTCTTAGTTCGTTGGATTACTTTCAGATTCTCTCCGACACATTTTTTGTGTTCAATAGGTTCCATGCAAGATCGATCTAGTGGCTTGGATAACGTGTTTGCACGCTTCATTATCTATTGAAAATCTTCAACCTTTTCAATGCTTGTGAGAATCCACTTAGTCTGTTCTTCCCTATACCTTGGGTTTACACATAGCTCAAAATCTTCCTTTTATGTAACTTGTAGATACATAACACCTATATCATATGTATTTATATATCTAAATCCTAAGTTTAATGATTTTTTTATACTGCAGATGGAAAAAAAAAGAAATTGGAAAAATAAAAAGTTACAAAATTGTTCTTCAAAAATTCAAGAATTTGAAAGGTCAAAGAGAATTCGAGAATTCAAAATGATGTTGAAGTCACGCCAAATTGTGCCTCTACTAACGACACCAAGAAGTGAGGAAGTTTTGACCGTGCCTCTACCACCGGCACCGATGACAAGTGATGAAGTAAACCTTGATCAGGTGGCATTTGAATCTGAAGGAAGGGTGGACACCAGAAAATGGTTTATAACAGTTATTATGATCCTTACGATAATTGTTATCCGGTTAGTTTTTTTTTCTAGATAATAGAATTATAAAAAAAGAATCTTTTTTTGTTGTTGTTTTATTTACTTCCATTGAATCCTTTTCATTTTAATGTGTGTGTAATATTTTTGTTTAATTAATTGATGAATTAATTAATTTTATTATTTACGGCAGAAATAAATAACAAAAAAAAAAGAAGTAGAAATAAATGAAAGGTAAATTTAAATCAAAAGTAATTAAAAGATTCATGGAACATTTCTTAATTAAGTAATTATTAAAACAAATAACAGAACAAGAGAATTTTAAGCTAATCAGTTTATTAATTTTTAAAATCAAGTGAATTATAAAATAAAATAGAAAGCATAGAAAAGAGATTAAATCTTATATATATATATATATATCTACATCCTCACCTCAGACCAAAAAAACTAAGTGCTCCGCTAGCGACAGTGATTCAAACTACTCCTGATCAACTCCATTTTATTGACACTATCGATCATCAAAATGATACACCTGAAGACGTCACTATTCCCGCGGGCAATATATCAACCATTTAGTCTCCACACATTGTTGTAGCTCCTCCGTCTTTGGAACCTCCTATCGTGGAGGCGAGGGAGATTCTTCAAACTCCGCCTGGCTTAGAACTTATCACTGATATTACTGGTAAAATATCTCTGTTGCTTCACTACCGCCTCATCAGGTCCAGAAAGATATCAATGCTACTCAAACTCAGAGGGATCAAGATGTGCAACGTCCTACTCTTGTCCGGCCACATTTGGACCAATCCATTGATCAATTGAGTCAATCCTCGGATGAGAAATGACAGGTCTACACATCCAGGAGGNCAAATAAATGTCTCAAAGGAATCCAACGGACTCAGAAGAAGAAACGTGGCAAAATAAGCTGGTAAATTTAATTAGTGGATTTTTTTTGCTTGTTTTTGAGAAGAAAGTTTGTGCTAGTTGAAACTTGTATGGAAGATCTGCAGCATTTTTGTATAGCTTATTCTAATTTGTATAGCTTGTTCTAACATTGTTGGAGTGGTTTAATACTTCATTTAGGGGTTTGGTTTTATAATTTTTTTTTGTAATGTACACGAAATGCAGAGGTTTTAAAATTTTTATGTTTAGTTTGTTGAAAATAGAATGTATTGTAACTTTTTGATGAATTCGAAATTCACTTTGCAAGTGCATTATAAATTTGTTAGATTTGAGTGATTTTCAAATAAACGCTAAATTGCAGCCCACCGCTGCCACTGCCACCAGTCACTCCCAGCTGCTGTTGCTAGCTCCACCAACCATATTTTTACACTGTTCTCCTTTTTGCTTAAACCGAACACAAAAAATGTAAACTCTTTTACACCAAACCAAACAACTCAAAGCATTTCAAATGTATTACACTTTATTCCTTTTTCAGCAAATAGATTTGCCCCTTAGTTGTGTGCCTGTTTTCTTCTTATTCTACAGGCTTTGTGGATTCATCGCCGGTATTTGTCCTATTACTGGCTAACTCGCATCACAGATGACTTCCCTTGCAAAGATGAGCAGGAAATGATTCCCTCCTTGGATTCCTTCCTCAAGGAAGAGATGGAACTTCTGCAATCCTGCCTTAACTGTCCAGCTGATGAATTTGATGATGCTCAAGCTCAAGCTCGGCATGCAGCAACTTATATTTTGTGGATATCAAAGGTCTTAATTTCTCCATAAATCTTTATATATTTTTTTTTATTTGGTTTATTTATTTTAAAACATAAACTCATTGAGTTCTGATATTTCTTCAAATTCACTACTGTAACATTTGAGTTTCTCCTCATAAAAAATCATTCTATGAAGAGAATTAATCAAGGCGGATACGCATGGTCGGACGGTGTGAATTAAATTTATTATAATCAGTTATTATTTAAAAGATGAAAGACTCATTAGTCAAATTAAATTAAAATATTATTTTTAAAAGGTCTTAATCTCTCCATAATTTTTATATTTTTTTATTTGGTTTATTTATTTTAAACACAAACTCGTTGAGTTCTTATATTTATTCCAATTCACTACTANGTCATTAGTCAAATTAAATTAAAGTATTATTTTTAAAAGGTCTTAATCTCTTCATAATTTTTATATTTTTTTATTTGGTTTATTTATTTTAAACACAAAGTTATTGAGTTCTCATATTTATTCTGATTCACTACTATTAACATTTGAGTTTCTCTTCGTAGAAAATCATTCTATCGCCGGAGTATAGATTTCAAGAGAAGCTCGTTGAGGCAGGAGACTTGAAGACCATTTTGATGAACACAAGCCCTGAGAAGTCCTTAATTTGGGAGAGGCTATTGGACCAATTGCCTGCTGAAGTTGAAAATATATGTATATGCTGAAGCGTGACTTTGTAAACTTCCACTGTTTTGGTCTGCCAGATACAGATGGCTGAGTCTCAAAGGCATCTGTTATTTAGTTCTCTTCTTTTCAATGTTAGAACTTAATAGAACCTTCCACTTTGGAAGATAAATTAGCAAGTTTGAGTTTTGTTAGTTTGTAAAGCTATAAGAAATCATATATGTAGATTTGTATAAAGGGTTATTTTACATACCATCCAAAATAATGATATTTATCACATGACAATCTTGGTCATTTTTTAAGCTATCACTATCAAGCCCATGCAATGTTGTGTGACATGATCTACTCATTGGGAATTTGATAAAAATAAAACATATTGGTTTTAATTTTATTGTCCTTGATTGAGGAGATGACGGCCAAAATAATGTCTTCTTTTCATTCGATGGATTTCAAACGTTTATCCGAATGAAATCACCAATAGAAACTTCGTGATTAGCACAACTTCTGTCTTATGAATTTTGATTAGAAGGAAAATGGGTAGGTTTTGCTTTTGGATTTCGCAAGGGAGAACACAAAGCATCTAATCCAATTGGGCTCTCTTCGTGAACACAAAAATCTTAACCTAATTTTTCGCACATCTAAACCTAGGGGCCACTAGGAGTAAAATTGCAAGAGATTAAGGGGTTTCATCTACATGATGTTTAATCAAAGAGTTGCTCTCGTAGGAAGAAGCTCTCCTTGCCGGAGAGAGTGACGAGGCTGTCAGATTTTGCCTTTCTCAAAGATGTGAAGAAGCTCTCTTCACCAGAGAAAACAAAGAAATGGTTGGGAGTTGCCCTTCCCCAAAGAAGTGAAGAAGCTTTCTTTGTCGACTTGTCAGAAGTCGTTCGGAGACCAAGAAGATGATCGGAGAAATGAAGGAAAGATGAAGAAGCTCTCCTTGAGGAAGGTGATGAATCCCTCCAGAAATCTCCTTAGAAGCTCCTCCCCAAGCTCTCTTGCTCCCAAGTCCTCTTTCTCATAAATAGACAGCCGATTTGTTCAAGTAAGGCCTCCCTAATGGTTTCTTCAATTATAGGAAAAAGAATCAATGATCCCAAGCCGCTTTCCCGATTTGGAATGGGCCCAAAATATCTTCTATGCCATGTTTAGGTGAAGAACTAGGCAAAAGGGGGTAGACCAGCGATCATGTCCGCTTTGTCGATGGAAATTCGGTGATTGGAGGACCAAATTCGCGAAGCAGGTCAACCAACATGGCCACGCCGGGCTCGAACGTGGTCACGCCACTGTGGCAAACGTCAAGAATTGGAGGTCGGCGTGGCCAAGCCATATAGTCAGCGCTCTATTTGGTCGTCGTGGTCATGCCGTGTTTAAGCTTAGTCACGCCGAATGACGAACTTGGGCGCCTCTCGTGATTTGGGTGTGGCCACACTGGAAAGTCGGCATGGTCACACTAACCATAGAGCCTTTGGGTTGTTTTGGGAATTCTTGGCATGGTCAGACCCAGTTTGGGCATGGTCATACCACTGTTTAGGCATGGCCGCACCTGCATTTGGCATATGGTCACGCCATACCCCAGAAATTTTAGGCTCCCGAAAGAGTCCTTCTGAGAAGTTTTGAACCTCGTGCGAACCTTAGAGGGTCAGAAATTAGTAAGATGATCTTCGTACCTCCAGAGGAACTGTAAATATGTATCAAAAGATGTCAAGAAGATGAACTGTATATGTGTCGTCAACTAAAATGGTTCTAACATAAAATCCTTATGTTTGGACCTTAAGCCTAAGGTATAGAACTGGTGTAGGGTAACCTCTTCGATGATCTACGTCGCAGAAATATTATTATCAACAAGATACAACCCCTATGCCACATAAACGAGCGTCAATACAAAGGATATCAGAATTGATGTCGGTTTTGACAACACTCGACTCGGAGCCCGGCTATGACGGTTCAAACCCCAGTTCAGCCCTGCATGTGTATTACATCAAAAATAAATGCCAACAGCTCCTATCAATTGTATCCCAATCCATTCAAATATAAAAAACGATCTGCATTTCTTTTCATACAATGCCTCAAAAGGTGTTATACCAATTTGCTTCATTATTATTATTGACATAGAAAACTCTACTAATGAAAAAACTCATTCCTAGCTAATATTAAGATCCAAATCACGTAGTAAGTGGATCTCTCAGAGTTTGAATGGTATGCTCATAAAGCTAAGTTAAGTCCCTAAAGCTATTTTGATTTGTTTTCCATGATTTGGAGTAAAATCAACCATCTATGTTAAAGACAATGTGTGTGAAACACCATATAATAAAACTATACTCTCCAAGCATAGTTGAACTAATTTATTTTTCCTTTTTTACTTGATAAACAGGTAAGCAATATGCACTCTTAATTAAGTGATCTATTAATACTTACATCATGTTATTATCTTTGTGACGACTTGAGTCATCTAGTGACAAAAGATTGTTGTAATATTATCCTACTTCCATATTGGTGTCAGTAAATTTTGAAGTGTCCCATTTGGCCATTAGTGTCAACCTACATCACTCTATTTGTGAAATGTTTACTTAGAATCTCAACTAATTTATTTTTTACCTTTCACTGTCAATGCATATTAGTGGCATTTACATACATATCACATAGTTCTTATGTATGCAAACATATAACACTTGAAATTGTATACTTTTATGCATAACTTAAAATTTCAAATGTATATGCAGACCACTTAAATTTTTAATATCACATTTAAAGACCTACTATTACTTACTTTTGAAAAGTGAATTATACATGTTCTTCCATATGTTTATGACATCAAAGTGTTGTAAATGTATATATGAAAGTCTAGGAGTTAGATATGTTAATCTATAAAAATTGCGAGATATTTGTGTAAATTTTCTTACTATTTAATATAGAATAAGAAGTTCATATTAAAAAAAAATTCCATAGTTATATGATTTGCAGAAAGTTATTTCAATTTGAATTTAAATATTAGTAGATCTATTTAATTGAGTTTAATAGCTTTCAGTTTAGAAAGGCATCAAGGTACTTAAAGTTAATTTTTTCCTTAATTCATGTGCTGTAGCATTAGCTTTCCTAGAGTGATGCTAAATCTACTGATCAAAATCCTTTAGCAATTCTAGCATCTTTCTTATCAAAAATTAAGGTCTTTGTACAAAATGAATTACTTCAAACTTTTATGATTCAAGAAGATATTTACTTATACATTGATCATCAAAGCAAGAAAACTACCAACTCTAAATCTTATGTAGATTAATTCTTCTTTTAAAATTGATTTAGGGTCGTTTGGGGCAGCTTATTTGGTGCGGTGGCGTTTTGAAAACACACCTGGTCTGTTTGGGTAAACTGCATTTTGGCAGCTTATGCATTTTCAGAACGTGGAAAACAACATTTTCACACCGCACCTATCTAGGTGCGGTGGGAAATTTCTGACAGTTGTCTGACTTTTCCAAATAATAAAAATTTGTAATAGTCATCGCACCTGACTTATCAGCAAATTATTTTTAATTAGCTTATCAGCGGATTATTCAATAAGTTGCAGCTACCCCAAACAAACCCCTAGTTAAAAGCGCAAGCTATTATTTAGGCATTATGCAAGACTATCCAATCCATATTAAAAAACATCATTATAAAATTAGAAGTTTGTAGTTATATTTGGTAAAGCCAAAAATAGTATTGTAATGAGGTACTCTTTTAGTTACCAAAATCTTTTTTGTTTCTTTTTATCATTTGATAAATCCCATTATCATTTGAAGTAGATGGAATAAACCGCAACCGCGATCCCTTGTACGAAGACACCGAGTAGGGCCGTGATTTCAGCGAAGGACGGCAGCGACAAGATCGCATCGGAGGACGGGCGAGGATTTCGCTGGATTCCCTGCTCCTTCTTTCGCTGAAGGACAGCGTGGATCTCCTGCTTCTTCTGCCGTTTTAGAAGGGCTCCTACCGCATTCCTTCTGCGACTGGTCTGTAGGAAGGTGTAGACTATCTTGCCGTTTTTCTTTTTTTCCAAAAACATATCCTTAGACTAGTAATTGGAGAAAGAGATGACGTCAAATAAAGTAGATGATCAGAAGAAAAATTTGGAGGAAGAGATGAGTCAAATCAAATTTGTGATGGAAGGTTCTCTTCTATGGAGAATACGCTAGAAGATCGATTCGAAAGCATGCGGAAATTTGAGAGATCCTAAAAAAGGCTCCTTGAGGTGCAATCCAAGAACCCGCCCACAGTTCAATTTGCAAACGCTAAACAAAGGTTTACTGGAGAATCTGTGGCAATGTCGAAAGGAAAAGAGATCAAATGTCACGAACCTCCCCTCAGGGCTCGGGTTAGGAGAAGATTAGAGATTTCTAATGGAGGCGGTTGAGTCAAAACATAGAGAAGAGATTTTGCCAGAAGTTTGGAGGAGCACGAAGAAGAAGGGAGAGAAACAAGGAAGGGAAATTGCTACGGTCGAAGGAAGAAGTTGTGCCCTCGATACATGAAAGGAAACAACAGAGGAAGAAGAAGTTTAGATAGAGAAGTTATAGTTAGGAAGTTGAAGGTGTCGATCTTTGAGGGGAGCAAGATGCACATGGATGGGAGTACCGACCAGAGCATTACTTCGAGGTAAATGGGTTAGATTGGGAGGAGAAACTCATTGTGGCAGGATTGTGTTTGGAGGGGAAAGCCTTAACCTAGTTTTAGTGGAGGGAGGCTAGATAACTGATTCGTTCGTGGGATAAATTTAAGGATTATTTGTTGAAACATTTTCAAGTCGTACAAAAAAGAAACATATATGAGTAATTCTATGCCTTGACTCAGGAGGGGACGGTCAAGGAATATAGGGACAAATTTGAAATATTGTTAGGACGACTGTAGGGAATTTCTGAAGTAGGACTGGAGGAGAATTTCAGACAGGCTTAAATCCAAACATACAGGAAACACACCGACTACTAAAACCACATGGATTGAGGGAGATGATTGAGTTAGACCAGATGGTGGAAGACAAGAACCAGATGATGAAAGCCAACATAGCAACACAAATGGAGTGTCGTACAGCACAATTGCAACCATGTCAATGCCAAAAGTCCAGACTGTGGAAATCTGAAGGGAGGTTGCACGAACCACGAATAATGGACCATGACTATGAGAAACACTCAAGCTTCATACAGAGATAGAGATTCTGGAGAAGTGAGCCAAGGGATTATGTTTTTTGTGTGACTAGGAGTGGTTATCTTTTTGGTGTGATAAGAAGCGGTTATGTTTTTGGTGTGATGAGAAGTTTACTCTAGGAAATCGTTGCAAGAATCGAAGATTACAAGTTCTCATAGTGCAGGACGAGGAAACAAAGAATGAAAAAAATAGAGACAGTGGTGGGGGAGGTGGAATACTCTCATTTTTTTCCATCTTGAGAAAAATGTGTCTTTTGAGGGGGGGGAGTATCGTTACGAGTGCATCTACCTTAAGGGCAAATTTGTTTTTTTGTATTCTTAAGGGAAATTTAGTCTTTTATTATTATTATTGTTGGATATAAGTAACTTTGCTATGTCTAGGGTTAGATTTATGCATGAGATTGAGTTGTGACTCCTA
Organism: Phalaenopsis hybrid cultivar; assembly: GCA_002079205.1. Classification (NCBI taxonomy): domain Eukaryota; kingdom Viridiplantae; phylum Streptophyta; class Magnoliopsida; order Asparagales; family Orchidaceae; genus Phalaenopsis; species Phalaenopsis hybrid cultivar. The sequence continues at coordinate 106,072 of JXCR01086313.1, read as the reverse complement.
GGATTAAGTTTTGGAAGAGAATTTCTACCTCTCGAATTGAAGGAATTAAGATAAATCGTCTATCTCTTGAATTGTAAGTGCTTATCTTTTGTTAAAAAAAAAGTAGATAAAATAATTATAGAAGTGTCAAATTGGGTTCATCGATTAGGCTTGGTCTAACCAAAATTTACTTGACCTAAACCCGACCTGGATATTAAATAGGTCAGAAAGCCTAACCCAAATTCAGCCTGCTTTCGACCTGATATACCCATACTTAACTGCATAGTTTATTTAATGTATGCATAATAACTATTTGGATCAAATTAGAGTCAATTTTGAGTAAAGTTCAGGTGACCCACTTTTGAATTGATGGGTTAAATTTCGGTCATTTTTGAATTGGTAAGTCATCTTAAATTTTTAGTAAGATTGAGTAAGTCATCTTAAATTTGACCCAAACAATTATATGTGTTGGTGTTTTTGACACAAACCAAATTAAAAAATTAATCAAGTCAACTTGAAGTTAGATTTTGTGAGTCAACATGTTGGGTCACTTTGTTGCACCCTTAGGAATAATCCCCCTTCTAGGGAAATGTTTGGACAAATCTTGTGTAATATCTTATCACTATAAGAAAACTATAAATTTTAAAGATAGTTTCTAGCCAATATATTGCAGTAATAACCTTCTAAAGATCAACTCAAAAACTACAACATTAATACATTACTTATAAAATAATGTTATCAAGATAAAAAGAAAGCTTAGAAACTTTCACACACACACATATATATTTAGATTGATCGACGGTCAGAGACCGCCGACCAACTCCTATAGGTTGGACTGACCGAGGGGCATGACCCCCCGTCTAGTCCGTGTGCTATTCGAATCCTCCCGAAATGGCTAAGATTTGAAGCCCCGACCCGAGAATCTTGCCCCAAGGCCTCTACCAATGAACCAGAGCTCGCATGCGCGTGCACACACACAGATATATATATATATATATAGACACACACACACACACACACACATACAAGTTCTACCAATTTTCTTGTAGGTGTTTTCCATGTTAAGCCTGGTCTTAGAGAACATGCAAGAATATCATTAATAAATATTATATTAAAACGATTCAATAAATATTGAAATATATTATTAATTAAATTCATAAATGTTGTTGAAGCATTTATGAGTATAAAAATGCATGAACATGGCTCATAATGACTAATTCTTTTTTTAAATGCTATGTTTGTGGTATCTTATCTCTTGAAATTGAGTTGCCAATAATTCATTTTGACCAATTATGGAGAATATAATTATTCCCTTTAATTGATCAAAAATATCTTCATTCTTCTTCTTAATAAACAATATCTAAGCACTTAAAAAGAGACATTTGGCTAAATAGATTGTTTTTTTGCTAGGCTTGTATTTAAGTCTCAACTTCTATAATTTTGTCATATCCATTATATGGTTCTAGTAAACAATAAACACATCTAAATAGTTTCATACTATAAGCACATTTCTAAATTAATCCCACATATTGATCAGCTATGCTAATTCATTGCACTAGATAGGCAAAACATCCTTCTATTATAAGTTTCCTTACCTTATTAGTAGAGGATAAAAAAAAAGAGTCTCTCTTCATAGAGACTATAAAATAGTTCATTCGAAACTTCTAAACTTAAACATCTTCGTTTGGCATTTTATTAAAACATGATTGATAATCTAAGAATGATATCAAATTAATCCAATGGTAACAAGACTAATAAGGATGCAAATACTTTTCTTTCATGGATGAGCATTTCGTGAACACATGAAAATGTTTATATCTTTTCTCTAATTGGCAGCATTATATTAAGAGATATATGTTCCTCTTAAATCAAATAGCATAATCATAAGTTAGTCATTAAAACAAAATTTACCCACTCTTTCTTAAGCTAGCTAGTTCTTGACCCAAGTCTGAATATTTATTGGCATTGATTCTCATTACAAAATCACATCAACCCCCAACTAATATTGTCAATTGAAATGCCTAAAAACTCACAAATTGCTAAAATTTTCTCTTTATGGCATACTTTAAATAACTATATGATAGTAGTTTTAATTTTGTCATAGTTTTTAATTTTTTTTTGGTACAGTGAGATATAATATTTAAAACTTTAGTCATATTCTTGAGTTTCACTGATCTGTTTTTCATGAGCCGATGATACGCTAGATCTGCTTCTGGAGCTTTCATATCCAGACTGTCCATTAAGAGATCCACTTAAGAAATCCTGCAAGAAATATTAGTATTATATTAGATTTTCTCTTTATAAAAACATCTATAATCATGACTGGACTATCAATCATTGTTTCTGATTTATAAAAAATTTCAAGAGGCCATCATTTCTTATACTTGATTGTTGTAAATGCTAATAAATATGTAGATCTAATTTTGGAGTACCGTTGATCCTATATAACCTTATAGTATATCTTCTAAAAAGATTTGAAAATTCAGTAGGACTTAGTTATAGAAATGTTTTTATTTTTTGTACACTAACATAATTGGGATGCTTATGAGTTCACTTTTACCTATTTAAGAATAGAAAAAAATTATATCATATAGTTTTTCCTCATTGTAGTTGATGCTTTACTAAAAACTACAATGTATAATATTATTTTTTAAGCTCAAATCTAAAATCTTCATTTCACATTTGAGACAATGCAATCATTGCCACAAGGTACCCTATTGTTGATTTTTAAGCTTAGTATTATTTTCTTGGGTTATTAGTTTGTGATTATTATTATTATTACTAATACTACTAACATTATTGTTATTATTATTATTATTATTATTATTATTATTATTATTATTATTATTATTATTGATGTTGAAGTGTTTTGATATGCTTAGAGCCAAAATTTAATAGACAAGTTTATATTTCATATCATGTGGGGCATAATTCATCAATTCACTTCAAATAAACTCATTTAGAGTGTTTTTAAAGAGTACACAAATTTCAAATTTAACCATCATCCAATTACTCTTTAGATTAATTTTAAATTTATAATAAATAAATACAACATTTTAGCCTTTTTTTTCTTTTTAACATTCTATTATTTTATTATTACATAGAAATTAATAGTGAATGCAGTTTCCAAGCTCTAACAAATGTTCTATTGTGAATATAAAAATAATAATAATACAATTTCATCAATTTCCTATAAGGGGTGTAACTGAGCCAAGGTGACGCCTGAATTTGCTTGGATTCAACTCGGTAAGTTGCTCGAGAGCTATGCCCAAGAATTAATAAGCAAAGCTCAAACCAACACTTGACTCATTAGCCCATGAGGTAGCCCATTTTAAAAAAATAATAAGATAAAATATACTTAAAATATATTAAAATTTAATATTATATTATAAATTAGTTAAAATATTAATAGATATATTTATTATATCAAATTGTTTAATATTTATCTTCAAACTAATATATTTTTTTTCTCCTTTATAATAAATAAGTTAGCTGTTAAGCTTAACCCAAACTCATAGAATTAAACTCGAATTTAAACTCAAATAGTGCAAACTAATCAAAGTCAAGGTCAACCCATGACTCACTCAAGCCTGACTCAAACCCCCTTAAAAAAACTCAATTCACTTCAATTAAAAAAAAAAAACCAATTTTTAAAAATATGTACTCAAATTTAATAAATTTCCACCTACTAAACACAAAAAACTCACATCTTCCAAACAAACTCTACCTCATGAAATAACACATGCTATCATCAAGTGTTCAAGAACATGCCTGTATGGAGATCTGAGACTCCGCGGGTGATGCATATAATCCATTTCCCACGGCGCAACTCTGCAGATTCCTCTCCCCCACCTTCCTCAGCCTGTTAAGCTCTGGCAACACCACTCTGCTCAGATCCGGCCTATCCTTCCTCCTCAACTCCGCGCACCTAAGCGCCATGCGAGCCAAGCTCCTAGCTTCCTCCACCGGCCAATCCGTCAGTGCCGGATCCAATAGCTCCTTAAACGCCCCATCATCAATCNGATAAATTTAAGGATTGTTTGTTGGAACATTTTCAAGTCATACAAAAAAGAAACCTATATGAGCAATTCTATGCATAGACTTAGGAGGGAACGATCAAGGAATATAGGGAGAGATTTGAAATATTATTGGGACGACTGTAGGGGATTTCTTAAGTAGGACTGGAGGAGAATTTCAGAAAGTCTTAAATCCAAACATACAAGCAGCACACCGATTACTAAGACCACAGAGATTGAGGGAGATGATGGAGTTAGACCAGATGGTGGAAAACAAGAACCAGATGATGAAAGCCAACATAGCAACGCAAATGGAGTGTCGTACAGAACAGCTGCAACCATGTCAATGCCAAAAGTCCAAACTGTAGAAATCTGGAGGGAGGTTGCACGGACCACGAATAATGGACCATGACTGTGAGAAACACTCAAGCGTCTTATAGAGATAGAGATTTTGGAGAAGCGAGCCAAGGGATTATGTTTTTTGTGTGATTAGAAGTTATCTTTTTGGTGTGATAAGAAGCGGTTATGTTTTTGGTGTGATGAGAAGCTTACTCCAGGAAATTGTTGCAAGAATCAAAGATTACAAGTTCTCATAGTGTAGGACGAGTAAATAGAGAATGACAAAAGAGCGACAGTGGTGGAGGAGGTGGAATGCTCTCATTTTTTTCCCATCTTGAGGAAAATTTCTTTTG
>JXCR01086313.1:59494-82612 GCA_002079205.1 Phalaenopsis hybrid cultivar | reverse complement strand
GGTCAGAGGCATATCAGAGAGTCAAATATCATTCATATTGACACTTTATTTTCTTACCTAATCTTTAGATATGTAACAATCATTGATTTTGTGGCTAAGCATATGATAATATAAGTAATAGTTTTGATCAACTAACTTATCTACTTCATATGGCCTTCTTAACTCGAATTGCTAAAGCCTCTTTTTTCCCAAGTTGTTGGAGATATATGCCACGTGTATTAAAGGTCTATTATTAAGTTGGATGTTACTCGTAAACAATTTGATCAACTAGACCCTTAGGCTCTGTTTGGCACAGCAGTGCGGCGGTGCGGTATCAATGTTTTGGTCGTTTGAGCAGATTGTGTTTTGGCAGCTTTTTCAAAAAGCTACTGCTAAAACCAGTATTTTCCCACTGATTCTGGCTAGTGGGAGCTTTCTACCTGCTGTCTAAGTTAAAAAAAAAAACAAATTGTAATAGTCACATCATTTTTTTAAAATTTCAAATTATTCTTCAGCAGCTTCTTAATAAGTTGCAGCTGCTCCAAACGAAGCCTTAGTCAAGCCCGACTAATTGCTTCTAACTAACATACTTAGGTAAAGCCGCCATGACTGTAGACTAATATGAGGATCCTAAAACCTAGCTAGCATAGGACCCACTTGGGGGGTCAAGATCCTATTTAAATATATTATAATGTTTTAATATTTAATTTATATTAAAAAATAAAAAATATATTTAAATTTTTATTTACTTTTTTTTATCTACTATAATAGTTATTTAATATTTTTATCAATGATGAATTGAGAAAATAAATTTTAAGAAAACAAGCCATATTGTTTTGCACATCCGAGAGATTCATCTTAACCATGGGTAGGGCTGTAAATGAACCAATGCACTCGATGAACAACTTGAACTCAACTCGATTGTGACTCGATCATGTTTGTTTAAATTAATAAATAAATAATTTTGAACAATTTTTTAAATTTTGAAGCTTAAACAAATTGAACATGAACATAATCGAACTTGTTCATTTATGTTTAAGAATAAACTTATTCATCGCTCAACATGTAACTTGTTAAATACTTGATATCAAACTCGACAATAACTCGTATTTTATATATGATATTATAAATATATATATATATATTATTATAATTTATTTAATCATATATTTAAATAAATATATTATTATATCAATAATATTTTTAGTTTTATTATTAATTATATATTTATTTTATTAATAAGTGAATTGTAATTTAGAATGAGATGTTTAGTGTTAAAGAGAGTCAAGAATTTTCATAACCTTGAAAGTAATGAATTCATTTTTTATGACCATCACACTACAATTACAAACAACATTATTGTTATTATTTTCTTATTAATGTGATTAAGTAAATGATTATTCTATAATTTTTATGGTTAATTTAGTTCTTCCACATATAAAATTTGAACTATCATAATCCTATCAATAAGAGTTATGTAACTAATTAGTAAATTAAAAAAAAATTAGAGTTCATAATCAACAAATTAGTAGTTGTGATTAGAATTGTAAATTTTTTATACGTAAATCTAGATTCTAGTTTGAATTTTTAGTTCGTTTAAATAGTCGTTTATGTTGAGTGGAGACCGGTAAAAACAAAAAAAAAAGGATTTACATGTTCCCGCTCTCGTCTTCCCGCTCCCGATCGCAAAAGTCGCGCCTCTTCCCTCTATAGCGCACACTGTTTTCGCGAAACCACTTCTGCCTCCCGCCACAACTACTCGCGTTCTCTGTTTCGTGAAGAGTCGCATCTCCCGCCACTGTTAAACATATCGCATAGCTCTCCTTTAGTTTATGGCACTACCTTTTTGTGTTCTTCTTCGGGCTTCCTCCGGATAGAGGAAGAGAAGTGCAAGGAATAGTTCCTTGCGGCAAAAGGAAGAAGAAAGAAGAAGAAGGAGGTTGTTCTCTCTTGGCTTCTTCTTGGTGGTATATGAAAGAAGAAAAATTGGGTTTATTTCTCTTATAAGTTTATCTTCTTCGGTTTATCTCGGTGTAGAGAGAGAAGAAGAGAGAGCAAGAAAGTAAGAGATCCCTCTTGTAAGTCGAGACAATTAACTGGTGTAAATTCCTCAAGTAGTAAAATCTTCTGCAACTCCGTGAACGTAGGAAATTTGCCGACCACGTTAATTTGTGTGTTCCACTGTGTTAATGTTTTCTTGTGTGAATTTCCTCGTTCTATTTTTCATTTCGTCTTCTATTTTATTTATACTTCCACAACAGTTCACTTGTCATAAACAAATCAAGTTCAAACATTGAGAAAGTTAAACAGATCAAACTTGAACAATATATGAAAGCTATACCAAGCCAAGTCTGAACAATGACTTGCTCGGCTCAGTTCAGCTCAGCTTTCACAACCCAAATCATTGGAGGAACTAGTCTTTCGTGTATGAACAAAACTCATATGTTAATAAATTAATGTAAAAAAAAGATTAAAATGAATCATATTAAAAAATAGTCTTATATTCATTATAGTTGACGAATTAATTAATGTTTAAATGCTTTTCAACTATATTATATTTTCAATAAATAAATTAAAATTGCTCCATTCTTTGATTTGTAAACTACAATTAGATGTTTTTCTATTTTATTATCTAACAATTAGATAATATGAAGACATTGTAGTATTGTTTAAATTTTACATTTCATTTATTTGTTATATTTCATAATATGGACTTAAATTTCCAAATAAATTGATTTTCATATTAAAGTTGAAATCCAAAATAAAAAAAAGTAAAAATCATGCAAAAATTCAAACTTTGAAGTCATATAAGTCAATCTAAATTTTAAAAATATTTTTATAAATTAAAGCGAAAATATAATTAAAAATAGGAGGAATAACAAACATCCCACTCAATTCTTATATATTTACACTTCTAACACCCAAACTTCAATATTTACATATGTGCAATCTAAACCATACATGAAATAGTGGTCCTCTTTGTAATGACCGGAAAATTTTAGAAGGCATAAATGTAAAAAATAAATATTGGGAGTTATATATGTAACTACATAGGACTGATGGTATGACATGTATATAAAGAACAAATATTATGTCCGGAGTCCAATAAAATCATGTCACGTGGAGGTGACAAAAAAAAATAATAATAACCGCTTTAGCAAAGGGAATATTCCCCGGTGTTATTTAGATTTTATTGTGATGATATTCATGTATTATTGAGTTCTGTAAATATTCCTGGTGTTATAATAACGCAATAACACATCAATATCACCACAATAACACATGAATAATGTGGAATAGCATGGGAAGCATATTTCTCTGTGTTATCGGGTCGGATCACAAGAAAACGAGTTTTTTTTTTTTTCTGTCAGCTCCACATAGAAGTAATTTATTGGCCTCCGGATGTATCTCTACGTCTGGAGTCCGGACGTAATAATTTTTCGTATGTAAATGCCTTTAGGATATTTGCATTAGAATGAAGTTTATTTTAGGCATTCTATATANTATATATATATATATATATATATATATATATATATATATATATATATATATATAATTTCAAATTTAGTTGTTAGATATGTAAATGTAAATGAATTGAATGGTTTGAATGTAAATGTTCCATGAAATCAGTATGAATAACTAAAAAAAATGGTTCATTTACATACATACCAAAGAATTCTTATATATTTACATATCTAAGACCAAAACTTTCATATTTATATGTATAACACTTAAATCTTTAACATCACACAAGAAAATAACACTATTACTAATTTCTTAAAATTGAAATACACATTTTCATAAATAAATTAATGAGGCCGAAATTTATAAGTGTAAATATCAAATTTTAGATGTTAGATGTGTAGATATAGAAAAAAAAATATATATGATGGGTATAGCTTAAATTTTCTCTTCAATAGACTATGCTATTCTAATCTTAAAAAGGTTCTTAAGCTAGGAGACTCGAAATCGGTTGGCTCAAAATTGAAGAGTGCTCGATCTAGCTCGAAATTGCATTATTTGGATCCATTATTTCAGCAAAAAAAAAGACTAGTTGGCACAAATTGTTATTAATAACCATTCCAAGTCGGAAATTAGTCAGAAATCAGCTCGTTGTTCATTATATTCAATGACACTTCGAGCCGATCTCGAGCTAGTTCGAGTCCATTCATGTAAGGCTCGATCTAAAATTTTGGCTCATAGTCAGACTCATTTGTTTCGTTCTAATCTCGATCCGAGCTAAAATTTAAATCAATTTTCAAAAGACTAGTAATCTTCTAGTTAAATTCACAGCTCTACTAACGAGCCTTGCCCCTTTCGAAGCCCTCTTCGCCCGCATCACATTTTCTTAAAAAAAGTTCATCAAACTTGTCAAAAAGATCAATTATTTATTTTATTAAAAAATTATAAAAATGAGCATAAAAAATCATGATTTGCCATTTCAAAGAAATAAAAAATACTTAATATCGTCGACCAATATGTAACATATTTTGATTAGTAGCCTGTCTTTAAGATTAAGTTGGAGATAAGTTATTATATTGAATTTGAGTTAAATAATCGAGAATTAAATTAAAATAATATTTAAGTCTTATTCAGTTAAATTTATATTATATATGTGAAAATGAAAAATTAGATAAGGAGCATATGAAGCTCAATTGACTCAATTCAAACACGAGCATAAGAAAATGAAGGTTTGAAATATAGTTACTCGTAAAATAAGGGGTAAGCTCGTGACGGAGATAGGGCACGCGAGCAACGGTAATGTAAATTCGTGTAATCCGCCTCACAATAAGATTTGATAAATCTGAATTTGCGTCCCATGGACGATAGAACGGGGGAGACACGGACGTAACATGAGATAATTGGATGATTTTTGTGAAATCCATGGCTAAATGTTATTAAAAGTGTGTTACCAAACACCCCTTGGAGAAACTAGCGATGTTAGCCAAGTAGGAAAAGGAATTCTACACCTAAAATATTATGATTGGAAGATTTACATATCGAAAAGACAAAGAATGAATCATAAAATATAGAAGCTTGTAATACTAAAAAAAGCATATTAAATTCAATTATTAAATAATATGCTATCAAATATAAAATATACTTTAACAATGATATATCATTAAATAATTAAAGATATTTTTAATATTTTATTTATAATGCATACATGTATAGCAAAATTAAAAAATATATATTATTTAAAATTTATTTTATTTTACATTAATATTCGTTTTGGGTTGTGATATTTTTTAAAATTTTCTCTCCTCACCTTGCATGAGAATGCATAAATAAACATTTATGGTAAAAAAAATTTTGTGCTTTTCCACTTAATTGGAGAATTTTGTAATACAAAATTGATGTTACGACAACAATTTGATCTCCTTCGCTGCTATGAAAAGTAATGGAATGTGAGATGGTGATTGAGTGGGAGATGTTGGAAAAAAATATTCCGTCCGACGGCCAACCGCCGCAATCACGTCGGTTGCCGATGACGTGTATGGCGATGCTGCCGCTGGTGATTGAGCGTCCTGCGGAATATTTTCTCGAAAAGTTGAGTGTTAATAGTCATGACATTGTGGTGGGACAATGACATTTTAGCCAAAATAATAGAAAAAAAATTATAAATTATTTTCTTAGTCAAAATGTCAAAATACTATATTGAACTATGTTGCATTATTTATTTTAATTATAAATTATTTATTCATTATTTAAGTATCTTAACGACTTCAAAATGATTGATCTTATGCTCATAGAGCTTCTTTATTCAGGACATTTGATTTTTGCTATATGCAACCGGATTTAGAACTATTTTTAGAGTCATTTGGTTTGTCTCATCAAGACGTTCCATTTAATTATAAATTTATTGAATCAAAGGCAAAATAGTGCAAAACTTAATTTTAGGAACGCCAAATTTCGATATTAATATATATATTGTTAAAACCAATCGTGATCGTAGAATTTGAGAAGAAATCTTTAAGGAACGCTTAAGTTAACCACTCAAGGGTATTGGAATAGGAATATCTCTTTTGAATTTGTGCAAACTGATTATGGAGTGAGATTATTTGGGATTTTTCATTTGATTTAGTGAACTAAACAAATGAATCGTCAATCTTTCTAGACTATCAAAATGAGATAAGAAATATTTTTCTCTTGTTCGACACTATTGAATAATTTGCTAGATTGAATCCCTACATAACCACTTCAAAGGAAATTGTGAGATTTCTTGAATCAACATCTCTCTATTTTCGATGGTTTAAAATTTAGGTTTTGTTCACTTTTAAAATTAGGTTTTGTTTAATTAAATTTTGAATCATCAATATTTCAGGGGGTTGGGCTGAAAACTGTATGCTAGAATTTTTTCAAATTGAGTTCATCTCGTTCCCTGTGAAATCAATACACATAATTCAATTTTCTATACTACTGATATGTCACGTACACTTGCATGAACTGCCCATGCTTAGCAACACTTGNTAGTGAATATAGCACAAAATGAATTTTTAAAAAATACTGATATTTATAAATTTTCACACAAACTTATAACTTGGGTTACCTCATGTGGGGGTGCTGATGTAAATCTTCATCAGGCACACTGCCTATTACAGATTCAACTGCAGTCTCAGTCTCTCCTTTGTAATCCTCTTTATATTCCATTGATTCTTGACGATCATGGTCTCGAAGCTTAGCTAAATCCGTCGAATCCAAGGCCTCACCTTTATGTTTAATAATGGCTCCTTCATTTTCATTGTTGCATCTCACACTAGGAATCCTCAAGTTGATTCCTCCTTCGAGTGCACTGGTTGATTCGATATCAAACTTCTCCATAGAGCTTACCGTATCCATTCCCATATTTGGAGGAAACGATCTACTTTCGATGACTTGATCGAGAACCCTCGCTCGAAATTTGTTCATCGAAGGCGGAATATTTAAGAACACCTCTTTGATGTTTTTGAATATACCATTGTGGAATGGGTTGTCCTTATTGTCATAGTTGTATCGAAAATTCTCATATGTCGTCTACAAATATAAAAAACTCATCAATACAAACATGATCATTAGGTAAAGTTGAATGACATATTGACAAAAAGAGAAAATGATGGTTTTGTTTGCTTATTTTGCGTATCAACATAAAATCAACATCTATGATTATTTCTAAATTGGGGCATTTACATATATATCACACAAATCTTATGTATTTACATATCAAACACGTAAACATTTATATTTACATACATAACACTCAGATCTTTAATATCACATCAATTAAACCACTTTTACTAAATTTTTAAAAGCAAAACACAACTTTTCATACAAATGTTTATGACACCAAAGTATTATAAATGTAAATATCAAACTTCGGTATGTATGTAAAATTCCCTTTTAAATTTGTTTGCAGAGTTACAAATCTAAATTGATTTCTAACTAAATCTAACCAAAAGAAAGTATCTAATAAATTTGCCGTGTTAGAAAACATGCTTTCTAACTTTGAGCAATCAAATGGGCTGTTAAATGACTTTATTTCATTGCACATTTAAAGAAAATTTCATGTAATTACCTGATTTGTGCAGATCAGATATAGATGGAAGACAGACAACCCACCAACAAACCAGACAGACAAAAAACAGTACACCATTAATATAGCTGAAATTATCTCCCCCACAACCAGCTTTATAAAAGAGTGATAATTCTTCCTCACTTGAAGCATATTCATCAAAGATAGAGTGAAAACATATATGCACAAGAATGTTGAAGTGCATATAAATAAGAAGAAGAATCGATAATTTCTCTGCAAACAATAGACACTAGTTAAATTGAAGAATATAGAAATTTACATATGTAGCATACAATTTTTACGTATTTAGATATCTCACACACCTAAACTATCATATTTATATAAATAACACATTGGTGCATTAAACCTATGCATTAAAAAGTGTGTCACTTTTAAAAAGTTATAATAGTGCCATTTTTTTGGTGATATTAATGATTTGAGCACTATGTGTGTAAATATGAAAGTTCTGGGGTCAGATATGTAAATACATAAGAATTTTGTGCTATTGATAATTAACCAGGATGAACTTGGGAACTTACCAGTCCAATGCACTGACCAACCCATGGGCAGTGATGATCAAACTTTTGAACGCAGTTGTTGCATATCGAACAATGAGAAGTGCGGGGCGGACGATACATCAAACAAGTGTCACAATATTTTACTTTTATAGCAAAACCATTTACAATAACATCTTTCGTCCGAGCAATTCTCATTTGTGACGCTCTTCCGTTGATCCATTCCATGGAAGGAGTGTTGAAGTCTGATGCTTCGGATGAGTCCATTGAATTAGCATTTCTTGGTACAATTCCCGGATCTCTACTTGAGGTCAGGAGTAGGAAAGTTAAATCCTGCATCATAAACCAAAATAATATTTCATTTTATTGTGACAAAGAAATTAATTTCATTAAAAAAGGGGGGGCATTTACATGCAAAGCAAACAATTCTTCTTATGAAATTGCAAAGCCCACACCTAAGCTTTCATATTTACAGACATAACACTGAAACCATTAATATCACATCGAAAATAGCACTATTACCACTATTAACACTTTCATGATGTATGTAAATATGAAAATTTAGGTGTGAGATATGTAAATACATTACAATTGTGTGCTATATATGTAAATTTTCCTATAAAAAAGTGTTATGATCCGTTATGAGAAAAGGAAACTAAACCATCACTCACTGCAATCACGAGGATTAAGGTCACAATTAGAACTGGAAGCCCAAGCACTTGGTGAGTATCACCAATCAGATCTTCATGGAGCCTCTCGCGGTTCCGAATCTTTGAAATTATTTGATAACAAAATGTTATAATAGGAGCGGCAATCAAAAACATGGATAGAAATAAAGAAGCCACATCTGGACCAAAGATGCATCTTCCTCCACAAAAGAACCTCTGCAAAAAAGCAGTCCAGAATGTCTTAAATTTGCATGAAATTCATTGGGGTTTCCAGTTACATTACAGTAATATTTTTTAAACCATTTTCTATACGNTGGACCAAAGATGCATCTTCCTCCACAAAAGAACCTCTGCAAAAAAGCAGTCTAGAATGTCTCAATTTTGCATGAAATTCATTGTGGTTTCCAGTTATATTACAGTAATATTTTTTAAACCATTTGCTATACAATTAATGAAGATTAAATAGGCTTTATTGAAAAAACAAGCTGTTTAACTATATTTAAGCAGAAAGAAGACCTTCAACCCATGGTTAAACTATATTTCATCTATGAAATTAAGATTTTTTTGAAGATGTGAAGCTACTGAGCTGTGGAGAAGAGAATGGAAGAAGGAGAGTTGATCTAAATGTGCTGTTGATTGAGAGTAAATGGAAGAGAAAAGATTTTAAGTTTTTCATTCTTCAATATGATTGTTCACAGAATTAGCGATTGAGAAATCAAAGCTGAAATCAGTTAATTGGAACCTCGAAAATTTTTGTTTGTTTGATGAATAAGTCTTCATAACAACATTGGGAGACTCAATTACNATTTATAAATTTTCACACAAACTTATAACTTTGGTTACCTCATGTGGGGGTGCTGATGTAAATCTTCATCAGGCACACTGCCTATTACAAATTCAACTGCAGTCTCAGTCTCTCCTTCGTAATCCTCTTTATATTCCATTGATTCTTGACGACCATGTTCTCGAAGCTTAGCTAAATCCGTCGAATCCAAGGCCTCACCTTTATCTTTAATAATGGCTCCTTCATTTTCATTGTTGCATCTCACACTAGGAATCGTTAAGTTGATTCCTCCTTCGAGTGCACCGGTTGATTCGATATCAAACTTTTCCATAGAGCTTACCGTATCCGTTCCCATATTTGGAGGAAACGATCTACTTTCGATGACTTGATCGAGAACCCTCGCTCGAAATTTGTTCATCGAAGGCGGAATATTGAAGAACACCGCCTTGATGTTTTTGAATATACCATTGTGGAATGGGTTGTCCTTATTGTCATAGTGGTATCGAAAATTCTCATATGTCGTCTACAAATATAAAAAAACTCATCAATACTAACATAATCATTAGGTAAAGTTGAATGACATATTGACAAAAAGAGGAAATGATGGTTTTGTTTTCGCTTATTTTGAGTATCAACATAAAATCAACATCTATGATTATTTCTAAATAGGGGCATTTACATATATATCACACAAATCTTATGTATTTACATATCAAACACGTAAACATTTATATTTACACACATAACACTCAGATCAATAATATCACATCAATAAAACCACTTTTACTAGATTTTTAAAAGCAAAACACAACTTTTCATACAAATGTTTATGACACCAAAGCATTATAAATGTAAATATCAAACTTCGGGTGTTAGATATGTAAATACATTAGAATTGTGCGGTATGTATGTAAAATTCCCTCTTAAATTTGTTTGCAGGGTTACATATCTAAATTGATTTCTAACTACATCTAACCAAAAGAAAGTATCTAATAAATTTGCCGTGTTTGAAAACATGTTTTCTAACTTTGAGCAATCAAATGGGCTGTTAAATGACTTTATTTCATTGCACATTTAAAGAAAATTTCATGTAATTACCTGATTTGTGCAGATCAGATATAGATGGAAGACAGACAACCCACCAACAAACCAGACAGACAAAAAACAGTACACCATTAATATAGCTGAAATTATCTCCCCCACAACCAGCTTTATAAAAGAGTGATAATTCTTCCTCACTTGAAGCATATTCATCAAAGATAGAGTGAAAACATATATGCACAAGAATGTTGAAGTGCATATAAATAAGAAGAAGAATCGATAATTTCTCTGCAAACAATAGACACTAGTTAAATTGAAGAATATAGAAATTTACATATGTAGCATACAATTTTTACGTATTTAGATATCTCACACACCTAAACTATCATATTTATATAAATAACACATTGGTGCATTAAACCTATGCATTCAAAAATGTGTCACTTTTAAAAAGTTATAATAGTGCCATTTTTTTTGTGATATTAATGATTTGAGCACTATGTGCGTAAATATGAAAGTTTTGGGGTGAGATATGTAAATACATAAGAATTTTGTGCTATTGATGATTAACCAGGATGAACTTGGGAGNCACATTGGTGCATTAAACCTATGCATTAAAAAGTGTGTCACTTTTAAAAAGTTATAATAGTGCCATTTTTTTTTGTGATATTAATGATTTGAGCACTATGTGTGTAAATATGAAAGTTTTGGGGTGAGATATGTAAATACATAAGAATTTTGTGATATTGATAATTAACCAGGATGAACTTGGGAACTTACCAGTCCAATGCACTGACCAACCCATGGGCAGTGATGATCAAACTTTTGAACGCAGTTGTTGCATATCGAACAATGAGAAGTGCGGGGCGGACGATACATCAAACAAGTGTCACAATATTTTACTTTTATAGCAAAACCATTTACAATAACATCTTTCGTCCGAGAAATTCTCATTTGTGACGCTCTTCCGTTGATCCATTCCATGGAAGGAGTGTTGAAGTCGGATGCTTCGGATGAGTCCATTGAATTAGCATTTCTTGGTACAATTCCCGGATCTCTACTTGAGGTCAGGAGGAGGAAAGTTAAATCCTGCATCATAAACCAAAATAATATTTCATTTTATTGTGACAAAGAAATTAATTTCATTAAAAAAAGGGGGGCATTTACATGCAAAGCAAACAATTCTTCTTATGTAATTACAAAGCCCACACCTAAGCTTTCATATTTACAGACATAACACTGAAACCATTAATATCACATCGAAAATAGCACTATTACCGCTTTTTAAAGGTGAAATACACCCTTTCATGATGTATGTGAATATGAAAATTTAGGTGTGAGATATGTAAATACATTACAATTGTGTTATGAGAAAAGGAAACTGAACCATCACTCACTGCAATCACGAGGATTAAGGTCACAATTAGAACTGGAAGCCCAAGCACTTGGTGAGTATCACCAATCAGATCTTCATGGAGCCTTTCGCGGTTCCGAATCTTTGAAATTATTTGATAACAAAATGTTACAATAGGAGCGGCAATCAAAAACATGGATAGAAATAAAGAAGCCACATCTGGACCAAAGATGCATCTTCCTCCACAAAAGAACCTCTGCAAAAAAGCAGTCTAGAATGTCTCAATTTTGCAAGAAATTCATTGGGGTTTCCAGTTACATTATAGTAATATTTTTTAAACCATTTGCTATACAGTTAATGAAGATTAAATAGGCTTTATTGAAAAAACAAGCTGTTTAACTATATTTAAGCAGAAAGAAGACCTTNATTTATAAATTTTCACACAAACTTATAACTTTGGTTACCTCATGTGGGGGTGCTGATGTAAATCTTCATCAGCCACACTGCCTATTACAGATTCATCTGCAGTCTCAGTCTCTCCTTTGTAATCCTCTTTATATTCCATTGATTCTTGACGATCATTTTCTCGAAGCTTAGCTAAATCCGTCGAATCCAAGGCCTCACCTTTATGTTTAATAATGGCCCCTTCATTTTCATTGTTGCATCTCACACCAGGAATCGTTAAGTTGATTCCTCCTTCGAGTGCACCGGTTGATTCGATATCAAACTTCTCCATAGAGCTTACCGTATCCGTTCCCATATTTGGAGGAAACGATCTACTTTCGATGACTTGATCGAGAACCCTCGCTCGAAATTTGTTCATCGAAGGCGGAATATTTAAGAACGCCTCCTTGATGTTTTTGAAAATACCATTATGGAATGGGTTGTCCTTATTGTCATAGTGGTATCGAAAATTCTCATATGTCGTCTACAAATATAAAAAACTCATCAATACTAACATAATCATTAGGTAAAGTTGAATGACATATTGACAAAAAGAGAAAATGATGGTTTTGTTAGCGTATCAACATAAAATCAACATCTATGATTATTTCTAAATAGGGGCATTTACATGTATATCACACAAATCTTATGTATTTACATATCAAAAACGTAAACATTTATATTACATACATAACACTCAGATCTTTAATATCACATCGATAAAACCACTTTTACTAGATTTTTAAAAGCAAAACACAACTTTTCATACAAATTTTTATGACACCAAAGTATTATAAATGTAAATATCAAACTTCGGGTTTCAGATATGTAAAATACATTAGAACTGTGCGGTATGTATGTAAAATTCACTTTTAAATTTGTTTGCAGAGTTACAAATCTAAATTGATTTCTAACTACATCTAACCAAAAGAAAGTATCTAATAAATTTGCCGTGTTTGAAAACATGTTTTCTAACTTTGAGCAATCAAATGGGCTGTTAAATGACTTTATTTCATTGCACATTTAAAGAAAATTTCATGTAATTACCTGATTTGTGCAGATCAGATATAGATGGAAGACAGACAATCCACCAACAAACCAGACAGACAAAAAACAGTACACCATTAATATAGCTGAAATTATCTCCCCCACAACCAGCTTTATAAAAGAGTGATAATTCTTCCTCACTTGAAGCATATTCATCAAAGATAGAGTGAAAACATATATGCACAAGAATGTTGAAGTGCATATAAATAAGAAGAAGAATCGATAATTTCTCTGCAAACAATAGACACTAGTTAAATTGAAGAATATAGAAATTTACATATGTAGCATACAATTTTTACGTATTTAGATATCTCACACACCTAAACTATCATATTTATATAAATAACACATTGGTGCATTAAACCTATGCATTAAAAAGTGTGTCACTTTTAAAAAGTTATAATAGTGCCATTTTTTTGGTGATATTAATGATTTGAGCACTATGTGTGTAAATATGAAAGTTCTGGGGTCAGATATGTAAATACATAAGAATTTTGTGCTATTGATAATTAACCAGGATGAACTTGGGAACTTACCAGTCCAATGCACTGACCAACCCATGGGCAGTGATGATCAAACTTTTGAACGCAGTTGTTGCATATCGAACAATGAGAAGTGCGGGGCGAGCGATACAACAAACAAGTGTCACAATATTTTACTTTTATAGCAAAACCATTTACAATAACATCTTTCGTCCGAGCAATTCTCATTTGTGACGCTCTTCCGTTGATCCATTCCATGGAAGGAGTGTTGAAGTCTGATGCTTCGGATGAGTCCATTGAATTAGCATTTCTTGGTACAATTCCCGGATCTCTACTTGAGGTCAGGAGTAGGAAAGTTAAATCCTGCATCATAAACCAAAATAATATTTCATTTTATTGTGACAAAGAAATTAATTTCATTAAAAAAGGGGGGGCATTTACATGCAAAGCAAACAATTCTTCTTATGAAATTGCAAAGCCCACACCTAAGCTTTCATATTTACAGACATAACACTGAAACCATTAATATCACATCGAAAATAGCACTATTACCACTATTAACACTTTCATGATGTATGTGAATATGAAAATTTAGGTGTGAGATATGTAAATACATTACAATTGTGTGCTATATATGTAAATTTTCCTATAAAAAAGTGTTATGATCCGTTATGAGAAAAGGAAACTAAACTATCACTCACTGCAATCATGAGGATTAAGGTCACAATTAGAACTGGAAGCCCAAGCACTTGGTGAGTATCACCAATCAGATCTTCATGGAGCCTCTCGCGGTTCCGAATCTTTGAAATTATTTGATAACAAAATGTTATAATAGGAGCGGCAATCAAAAACATGGATAGAAATAAAGAAGCCACATCTGGACCAAAGATGCATCTTCCTCCACAAAAGAACCTCTGCAAAAAAGCAGTCTAGAATGTCTCAATTTTGCATGAAATTCATTGTGGTTTCCAGTTATATTACAGTAATATTTTTTAAACCATTTGCTATACAATTAATGAAGATTAAATAGGCTTTATTGAAAAAACAAGCTGTTTAACTATATTTAAGCAGAAAGAAGACCTTCAACCCATGGTTAAACTATATTTCATCTATGAAATTAAGATTTTTTTGAAGATGTGAAGCTACTGAGCTGTGGAGAAGAGAATGGAAGAAGGAGAGTTGATCTAAATGTGCTGTTGATTGAGAGTAAATGGAAGAGAAAAGATTTTAAGTTTTTCATTCTTCAATATGATTGTTCACAGAATTAGCGATTGAGAAATCAAAGCTGAAATCAGTTAATTGGAACCTCAAAATTTTTGTTTGTTTGATGAATAAGTCTTCAAAACATCATTGGGAGACTCAATTAGCACAAAAAACTAGTCAAACTTTAAAATTAAACAAATTAATGCATTCTGATATGATCCAGACCACTAAAATCATTTACTGCAAAGGATTTCAAGTTAGAAAAACACCATTTAGAGACACAAAGAAAATCAAATCCGATCAGATTGGAATCAAAATTAAGACAAAGGAAACTGAGCAAATGGCAACCAAATGCAATCAAAAGAGTAGCAATATATTAAGAAGATCAGGGAAATCGTTCTAACATTATTTCCCTTCCAAACTTGATAAAGCCTCTTTGATTTTTGATTCGGCGCCATTTCTCCGACCGCAAAGCAGGTAAAACGAACGGAGAATGAAGCGGCGCCCAATTGCTGCCGTCAACAACACCGAATAGATTACTGATGAAAAGCACCCTTAGTTTCTTCAGAGCTCTTTCTTCCCACTTTGGCTTCACATCAAACCCAGACTGGTGGAGAAAATAGCAACAGAGGAAGAGAACACGGAGCTTTGTCTCCTTTGGTGCATTTCGACAAACAANGAGCTCTTTCTTCCCACTTTGGCTTCACATCAAACCCAGACTGGTGGAGAAAATAGCAACAGAGGAAGAGAAGACGGAGTTTTGTCTACTTTGGTGCATTTCGACAAACACCTTTCACGACATTTTCAGCATCCGACGATTTCTTCGCCGGTGACTGGCGCGAGGGATGAGATTCTGATATGCTGATTAGGTTCGAAAACTAATCAGTGAATGATGATTAGCTTGAGGTTAGAGGAGATAAATAATATGGATTCTAGAGGCGTTTGCAGGGACGAACTCGACGTCTGATCATGGCAGGCTTGGTCAATGAGCCGGCTGAACTCGAGGTTAAAGGAGATGTTAGAGAGGCTCGATGTGGGGCCCACTGAAAATAATAAAAGAAAAACGAAAAAGGTGTTCATATTGTGTTTTTATAATAGTGTTCTTGGGTGGTATTGTGGACATATTGAAGTGTTATTATGGTTGTATTGTGGTTGTATTGTGGTGTTATTGGAGGCGTATTGTGATTGTATTGGGGTTATTGTTATGGTATTTGAGTGATATTGTGGTTTTATTGTAATAGCATTGTGATTGTATTATGAAGTTATTGATTGTGTTTTTATTGTGATAATATTTATGACTATTTTATTGTGTTATTCTTTTTGTATTTTTATGACTCTTATATATTTATTTATTATTTTCAATAGGTCGTGCACTTTACATGTGTAAAAATTACATTGGAGTCTGGACGCACCTCCGGGCTCCTTATGTAATATTTTTTTCTGATGTGAGACGACGAATGCATACATGTTTCAGTGTCCTTATTCAGGAGTTGTATTTATGAATACAACCAATAAAATCATATTGTATTGAAGTTCACATACATGTAAATTTCTTACCTAATATTTTTTTCTCGAGAGATGTGAGTGTCGTTGTAGGTTTAGTTCTAGAGTATCCAATAATTAAAAAAATATTACATCAGGACTCCTGACATAGAACTACGTTCGGATTCGAATGTCTAGCTATGTTATGAGAATATTTCATCTGCGTTATTTGTAAAAAATAAAGTTTTATTTGAGTATTATATGTGTTATTCGATTATTTTTCGGTGTTATTGGAATATTTCATCGCATTACTTGATTTGGGGGCTGAAGTGTTATTGAAATATTCCCCCTCATCACTTGATTTGGGCTATGTTATTCCAATAACATAGCGAAAATTGAAATAATACGGGAAATTTGCCGAATAACACAACCCCAAATCAAGTAACACAAGAGAAAATTTCAATAACCACAAAATAATAGAATAACATCATATAATACTCAAATAACACATAATTTTGCAAATAACGCAGATAGAGTATTCCCGTAACACAGCCGGATATTTCAATCCGAACGTAGCTATACGTCAGAAGTCTTGATGTAATATTTTTGTCCAATAATTCACAATTTTATATTTATAGATAAAATTAAAAAAAAATTAAATTAAATCGAAATAAATCAAGTTCCTTTCATTTTATTTATATTTATGTTTAATAGTAACATAAATTAAATCGTCCATTTTTAAATCATTTTTTAATCTATACTTTTATTTTTTATTTTGTCTGTTCTAATGTAATATTGTATTAAATCGCCCATGCACGGGCACATATGACAGGAGCACACACGGTAACTATTTAATGCCCATCTATTTATATATCTAGAAAAAATATATAAATATATCTAGAATATAAATATATATATATACAAATCATNTGTCTATCCACAATTATCCAAACATCATCCTCTAATTATTATTCCCTAATTGTAATCTCTCGATCATGATCTCCTGATAATCTTTATCCAGTCATTATTATCAGGTAGTTTTACTCAACAATTATTGCTCAACATATTGTTGTTGCGAGATCTAGATATACACCAGTTGATGTGGTATATATATAAATCAAACAGGAGAATGATCGACGAAGCGAAAAATAAAACTAAAAAAATTGACACCATAAAACAGTAACACATCAAAACACAGATTTACGTGGTTCGGCAAATTGCCTATGTCCACGAAGTTGCAGAGGGTTTACTATTTGAGGAATTTACACCAGTCGATCACCTCAACTTACAAGAGGAATCTCTCACTCTCACTTTGTTGCTCTCTCTTCTTCTCTCTCTTTTCTTCTCTCTCTACACTGAGATGCACCGAAGAAACTCTACACCAAGATACACCGACGAAAATAAACTTACAAGAGAAATAAACACAATTTATCTTCAACCACAAGCCACCAAGAAGAAGCCAATGGAGAACAATCTTCTTCTTCTTTATTCTTACTTCACCGCAAGGAACTATTTCTTGCACATTCCTTCCTCTATCCCGAGGAAACTCGAAGAAGAACACTGTGACTTGTAAAACTGAAGGAGAGCCGTCGAAGCCTTTTATCACGAACAGGAGGGAGCAAATGGATGCTACGCTTCACAACATAGGAAGGTAGGAGCGGTTAGCGCGCGACTAAAGAGGCGGGAGGCGTGAACTAGAGATCACAACCTTTCGCGATCGGAAGAGCCGTTTAACAAAACATATGAGGTGGGATCCTGTAGCGGGAGGCGGGAGCGGGAGAAATTGGAGTGGGAGCGAAAAAAAATCGGGCTCCAACGCTTAACAATCTCCCACTTGGAGACTGATACACCTGCTACAACATCTCCTTCCTCAAACTGATATCCTCCATCGGCGGTGCTGTCTTTTTCTTCAACATGTATCCTCTACCTTGAATCCTCAACCTTGAATTCTCCAACTTGAATCCTCTACCTTGAATCCTCCACCTCTGCAACTCAAAGCCTCTGTCTTCACTCTAGAAGACCAACTGAAGTTGTGCACAACTTCAGTTTCTCGAGCGTAACACCCTCAGTCAACATATCAGCAAGCTCCACGTAGCTTTGTCTTACAACTCGCACTGCATGAGCAACATCATGCCTCTGTTGAAAGCCTTTTTCAACAAGTCTAGTCTTATACCTCTTACTGAAATCAAACTCAGTCTTCACCTGGTACATCCACTTGTTGTGTAATGCCTTTTTCCTTAGTGGAAATTCTGTCAGTTCCCACTTGCTCAAACTTTAATCTTACAAGATTTCTTCATAGCTTTTTGGTTCTCCATCATCTGTCTGTGGAACATAAGGAATGGATGCCCCGGACCCACTATCCTCTTCACTTCCATCATCAACAGAACTATGAACTGTCAGCAACAGTTCTTCATGTACTTCTTCATATACCACATTTGCACTATCACTCTCCATCTTCTTGAGATTCCTGCAATTCCTCCTTATGTGGCCAGTCTTGTAATAATTCTAGCAGGTTGCCTGCTGACCAGACTTTGATTTTGATCTTCCTCTATATGAGTTCTTTTCATGCCATATTTCTCTGAAATCAACATTTAGTGTCAAACTCGTACCTGAGATCTCGCCAGAATTTTTTCTGCGAACTTCCTCAACCAAAATCAAATCACGAATATCATCACATTTCAATTTAGATTTACCTGCAGAACTGTTAATTGTCATCCTCATGGCTTCCCAACTATTTGTCAATGATGCCAACAATATCAGCGCACGTATCTCATCATCAAAATCAATTTCAATAGACGACAATTATTTCGAGATAGTATTGAAACATTCAGGTGTTGAGCAACATAAACACCTCCACCAACTTCAAATTGAATAACTTATTCATCAAGTGCATATTGTTATTCGTCGATGGCTTTTCATACATATCTGATAAGAATTTCATGAGATATGCAGTCGTCCTTTCTTTTACAACGATGTGTGCAATGGACCTTGATAGGGTCAATCAAATAACCCTCAGAACTTGTCAATCCAACAGATTCTATTTAGCCTCATCCATTTTTTCAGGTCTTTTCCCCAATAACGGAAGATGAAGTTTTTTCCCATAAAAATAATCCTTTATCTGCATTCTGCAATAACCAAAATTCGTGTCATCAAACTTCTCGATCCCTGAAACCTTCACTTCATCTGCAGCCATCTTTCTTCCTCATATCCGAAACCACGCTCTAATACCAGTTGTTGTTGTTGCGAGATCTAGATATACATCAGTTGATATGATATATATATAAATCGAACAAAAGAACGATCGATAAAGCGAAAAATAAAACGAGAAAAATTTACACCAGAAAACAGTAACACCACAGCGGAACACATAGATTTACAAGGTTCGACAAATTGCCTACGTCCACGGAGTTGCAGAGAATTTTACTACTTGAGGAATTTACACCAGTCGATCACCTCTACTTACAAGAGGAATCTCTTACTCTCACTCTCATTTCGTTGCTCTCTCTTCTTCTCTCTTTTTTCTTCTCTCTCTACACCGAGATGCACCGAAGAAACTCTACACCAAGATACACCAAAGAAGATAAACTTACAAGAGAAATAAACCAAATTTCTCTTTAGCCATAAGCCGCCAAGAAGAAGCCAAAGGAGAACAATCTTCTTCTTCTTTCTTCTTCCTTCACCGCAAGGAACTACTTTTTGCACCTTCATTCCTCTATCCCAAGGAAACCCGAAGAAGAACACCTTGACTTATAAAACTTAAGGAAAGCCGTCCGAAGCCTTTTATCATGAATAGGAGAGAGCGAAGGGATGCTACGCTTCACAACATAGGAAGACATGAGCGGTTGGCGCGCGACTGAAGAGGCGGGAGGCGTGAACGAGAGATCACGACCTTTCGCGATCGGAAGAGCCGTTTTGCAAAACAAATGAGGCGGGATCCTGTAGCGGGAGGAGAGAAAATCGGGCTCCAACTTTCCACCTTCTCTACTATGGTCCTAGGGGCGGGGGGGCAAACTGCTCCCTTAGGCAGAATGTGGAAGGGGTCAAAACAACGAAGGACAAAGTGATATTTCAAGAGGGACAAAATAATATTTCATCAAGAGCAAATGACCAAATTGTTCCATCATATACATTAAAATTTTAATCTTTACCCGGGCCCACCCCTGACTATGTTCATAGAAAACAAAATAAAAACTTAGTGTAACAAATATTATCCACCTCTGAGAGCAGCAGGGGAAAAACTTTTATAATCTAGTTTCGAAGTGTAATATTTACCTTTTTACCCAAGTCTTAATTAGTAAACTATTGGATAAACATTAAGCATATATATTGATACAGCCGTGT
Source organism: Phalaenopsis hybrid cultivar (assembly GCA_002079205.1). Taxonomy (NCBI): domain Eukaryota; kingdom Viridiplantae; phylum Streptophyta; class Magnoliopsida; order Asparagales; family Orchidaceae; genus Phalaenopsis; species Phalaenopsis hybrid cultivar. Next base: position 61,720 of record JXCR01086313.1, on the reverse strand, counting down.
GCCATAAAATTTTTAATTAAGAAGATGAATTTAACAATTACACATCTTAATTAATGAATATTTACAAGCATACCACTCAATTCCTATGTATTTACATACTAACACCTGAACTTCAATATTGACATATATGATAAAATTTAACCTTCTGAATTTATTTTAATTTATAATGAATTCTTAAAATATCAATCTGAGATATATTTACAATTATTTCTAAAATATAGAAGACGATGATAGATAAACATGGTAATTATATACATACATACATACANGAAATATAAAAAAAAGATTATATTATTTAATAATTCACAAATTATTTTACTAGCTTTAGCTCATTGATAAATTATATTGTTGTACAGAATCCTGGAATAGCCGTCTAAAGGCCTCTCCACCTTTAGGATGCCGCTCTTTAGCATAGTCGTGCATCCCACACCTCATATCTGGCGCCCTGAGCTATCACTTCATCATTGCTTCTTGCACATACATGCTCTATATATCTCATTATGATATAAAGATAAATTTGCATAGATTCCACAAAATTCTTATATATTTACATATACGCCTAAAATTTTTATATTTAGAACACTTTTTTCATGACATGTGCATGAAAAATTTATTTTCGTAAACCCATGCATGAATAGTGAGAGTGATATTTTTTATGCAATATTAAAGATTTAACTCATTTGAGCGTTATGCATGTAAATATAGAAGTCGAGGAGTTAGATACGCAAATAAGTAAGAATTGTGTGGTATTTGAGTGAAACCGTGAAGGTTATTGGGGGGTTATGACAGTATTATTGGAGTTAATACCCCTAATAACCCTCCAAATAACATATGCAATTCCACTCCAATAACCTCCTTGGTTTCACTCTAATAACCTTCGTAGTTCAACTTTAATATTTTTTTAGGTGGGTCTGATATAACACACATGTCGGTATATTACTGAANAAATGCAGGCCGCGGCCCGACCACTGCGGCCGGCCCGCGGGCCGCGTTTCAGGATAAGCAGCTTCTCCTGAAACGCACAAGCTGCCCCAAACAGACCCTAAGTCTGGATAAAATCAACCAAACCTGAGCCTCGTTTACAGCCCTAATCTCTGAAATATCAAAAAATTATTATATTATTTAATAATTCACAAATTATTTTACTAGCTTTATTCCACCTTTAGGATGCCGCTCTTTAGCATAGTCGTGCATCCCACACCTCATGTCTGGCGCCCTACACTATCACTTAATTATTGCTTCTTGCACGTACATGCTCTATATATCTCATTATGCTATAAATATAAAGATAAATTTACATAGGTTCCACAAAATTCTTATATATTTACATATACGCCTAAAATTTTTTATATTTAGAACACTTTTTTCATGACATGTGCGTGAAAAAGTTATTTTCATAAACCCGTGCATGAATAGTGAGAGTGATATTTTTTATGCAATATTAAAGATTTAACTCATTTGAGCGTCATGCATGTAAATATAGAAGTACAGGAGTTAGATACGTAAATAAGTAAGAATTAAGTGATATTTGAGTGAAATCGTGAAGGTTATTGGGGGGTTATGGAGGGGTTATAACGGCATTATTAGAGTTAATACCTCCAATAACCCTCCAAATAACATATGCATTTTCACTCCAATAACCTCCATGGTTCCAATCTAATAACCTTCGTGGTTCAACTTTAATATTTTGTTAGATGAGCCTGATATAGCACACATGATGGTATATTACTGGAATCTGAAAGTAGAGCTACTTTCAGAGTCCTGATACAAACATTTTTCATGCATGTGTGCCTGCATGTGCATGGGCGGAGCTACAATTGGGGCATTGAGGCCCCCCCCTGCATTGGCCCGGCTAAAGTGAGTGAAGGCGTGTAGGAGGAAGGTGGAGAAAGAAGAGCTCTACCTTGGTCGATGGTTTTGGTAGGAGCACAACAAAAGAAGGAGAAAGATGGGAGTTTCGAGGGCTGTGTATGTTGTGATCTTGTTATTGCCTTCTCAAGTAACTCTAATCATGACCGCATCTTGAGAGGGTTAAAATGATGTGTCATAAATATAAGTGTTATATATGCTTACATATACGAATTAAGTGGTATTTTTATAAGACTTGTAGCCAAAACAACAGCTAAATGAGGTATTTTAAAATTTTCAGTCTTCTTGTTTAAAATAAAAATTAAAAAAATAATAATAAATTATGTTAAACATCATTTTATATATATATATATATAT
>JXCR01086313.1:1720-28325 GCA_002079205.1 Phalaenopsis hybrid cultivar | reverse complement strand
GACTATAAATACGTAGATAAAATGTGATATGCAAAGTAAAAATACTGTGCATGAACGTCTTCCATACTTGTAACCACCAGACATAACTAGTCTTCTATTTCTTTCATTCTGAAACACTGAAATATAATTGAGATTTGTAGAATTAATTATCTAAAATAAACTGCTATTTGCTTGAATTATAAACAGGTTCAAAACTATGGGTGAAGACTCTTTAAGCCTAATAGCTGGGTAAGATTAAACCATAAAATAATCCCCATAAATAAAATAAATACTAATAATAACCTCTACCAGATAGATGTGTACAAACAGATCAACCAACATAGCTATTTTTATGAAACTTCATATCTTATGAATAATAGAAAACTTAATTTTAGCATGAGCTGTAGAGTTTTCAAACATGTTTCATGGATCTGACAAAATGGTACTAAATAGAGAAGTGTGCAAATTTAAGAAAATCAAAAAGAAAAATAAATCTTCACAAATTATGGTTAATGGAAAAGGTTTTAAAATATCTTAGACAATGGTTTCATGTCAAAAAATAAAGTAAAATGCATCTAGCTTGCTTCATGAGGAAGGTAACCATTATATCAAGCATTGTATAAATTTATCATTAAATTTATTAAGTTTTATTAATTCTTATATAGGTCCTTTAGTTCAATACAAACATTAAATTTTATATTCTAAACGATATAAATTAATATCTTCTATTTTGATTACCATCATTTAGTGGGGCTAATATCATCATTTTATTGTTTACTCAAAGGCTTATCAACCCTAAGTTCCAAGTGTCCTTATTTTGTATTTCTATTTAAAGTTTGTTGTAGATAAAGGGTAGTGATTGCATAGGGAAGACATTTAATTGTTGATGATGACCATCATTTTTGTGTGGTGATTGTGAAAATAGCAGATGAGGAGGGAAGAGAAAGTTAATTGACCTAAAAAATGAATCATAACAAAAAAGAATTTAGTGAATTATTTTGAAAATAGAGAAACTTTAAAGGTTAATAAAGATAAATGATTTATATGAAATTAATTTAAATTTGATGGACCAACCTTAGATACAAAGGTATTCGAGGTGCAACAACTTTAGGTTAATGGTGAGAGAGCATTCTTCTCAAGCAAACAATCAGGAGAAGTTTACATGCATAATCGCACAAACCATGAGAAAAGACACATATCATAGTTAAAGAGAAGGATGCTCATATGGTAATCATAAGTATTCAGTTTTTGTTATTTAACATCTTTTTTTTTGTCCATGGCATTTTATTGCATTTGTGGGTAAGCTAGAGTATAAACCAGGGTTTTATTTATTTAAGGGCCCTAATTTATCTAGTTCTCATGTGGCTATTATTAGACTAGATGGTTGAGGCCTTCCTTATTTTAGGGGCCTTCAACCTTTGGGATCTCAAGATTTATTTTGTATTTTATTTTTTATTTTTTTTAACTTGAGGTTCTTTTTTTGTACCATCTTCAATAGACCCAAGTCCTTGCGTTAGCAGAAGTGTAAAAAGATTCTGAACTATAGGTTTTTTTCATTTTTTCCCCACACATGCAAAAGAACACACATCGCTTATGGGCCTTAAACCCAAGAGCTTTTGGTTGAAAGAAAAAACTCTCAACTGCTAGGCCAAGGTAGCTTGGTTAAAAGGTAAACTATAGTTTGGCTAATAATCAGTCTTTCATACGAAGAGGGTACGACATTGATAGTAGAAAATATTGTGTAANCTAGGCCAAGGTAGCTTGGTTAAAAGGTAAACTATAGTTTGGCTAATAATCAGTCTTGCATACGAAGAGGGTCTGACATTGATAGTAAAAAATATTGTGTACAAAAATCTTTATTGTATTGTTTATTATGCATTAGAGAGTAACACCTTGAGTCACACTTTTCACAAGGTGCTTGAAGGCTCGGTTGGATAACTATAAGACAAGATTTTTTTTTTTTTTTCCTAAATATATTCTTATTCATGATTATCGGCAAGGGCCTTCTGAGAGATGCTTTATGAAATGATATTTTTAATTTTTATTTATTTATTTATTTATTATTATTTTGCTTTTTTAGACGTGGATACTATGGGATTAGACTTGGAGAAGTCATTTATGGTTCATGCCGGGATTGCCCACACAAGATGGGCCACTCATGGCATACCTTCTCCGAGGAACAGCCATCCACAATCATCGGGATCAGGGGATGAGTTCTTGGTTGTCCATAATGGCATTATAACAAATTATGAGGTTTGTCTAGTTGTTAATGTTTGTAATTTTTTGGCTCTATATCATTCAATCCAAAAGGAAAGCTAATTGCCCGAATGAATGATGGCCCTGCTGCTGTTTTTTTTTTTTTTGGTAGGTTTTGAAGGAGACATTAATTCGACATGGTTTTACCTTTGAATCAGATACTGATACTGAAGTTATACCTAAGCTAGCCAAATTTGTTTTCGATCAAGCCAGTGAAGGTTGTTGGCATTTATTTTTCCAAATTTGTCTTTTTGAAATGCTGACATTTTTGAATTCTTTCATCCACTNGGTAGGTTTTGAAGGAGACATTAATTCGACATGGTTTTACCTTCGAATCAGATACTGATACTGAAGTTATACCTAAGCTAGCCAAATTTGTTTTCGATCAAGCCTGTGAAGGTAGTTGGCATTTATTTTCCAAATTTGTCTTTTTTAAATGCTGACATTTTTGAATTCTTCATCCACCTGAGCAAAATTATCTGATTATCTGAAGGGATAATTCTTTTGATTTGCTAAGTTATCATGCACGTCTTATGTGCTACCATGTTTTTAATGTGCTGACGTATCCTGCTTATTTATGTGTTGTAGGAGATCAGGCTGTCACTTTCAGCCAAGTTGTCATAGAAGTTATCAGACAGCTTGAAGGTGCATATGCCCTTNAAAAAAAAAATTTCTTGAAGGATGATATATGTGAGCCTACCCTTTGATTGGGGATTAGTCTCCATATTAGATTTAAAAGGAAAATTCACCCTTGTAAGGATATGATAATACACAATGTCGTAGTATTGGAGTGCTTATAAGCTCGCATCATGAATATTGATAAAGAGGAGCAGAGAAGAGCACTAAAGTTCGTTAATTTGTTTCTATAGCACTGCTCACTTATGGAGTTCTATTTTAGGACATGAAATTTATTAAATGTGCATCTAATAATATGGTTCTGATCATTGTTCTTTTTTTGACCACACAATTGAAATGCCCGTTAAATTTTTTTTGTTAATATACCTTGTTCAATCTGATCAAAACCAATTTGATAAATATTTTAGAGCCAACAAAAGGCTGGGTAATATTAAGGTAGTAACACTAGTTTTCCTACCATGATCTGGTGACGAGAACCAAGTTTCAAGCTACCTTATTGTGATTTGTTAGGTTCTGGCTAACTAAACATTTAACTATCTTGAACCTTACTGTATCAATAGCGATGCTTCCTTTCTAAGATTATTATGAAAATGCAGTAAAATATTTTTNCTGCGAATTATGATGCAATATCCGAACTGATTGCATTCATTCTTCTGTTCAATTCCTCAATATTTTGATGCTTAGAGCTAATTTTTCCTTAATAGATATTAATCGCATTTAGTGTTTGGATTATGATAATAATTAATTAGATTTAGATTAATTATTTGGAGATAAATAGTCACAGTTGAAAGCGCGATTTCTTTTTTTTTTCTTTTTGGTGTATATAAATGTAAACAATGTTTGATAGTTTAATGATATTATTTCACATTGCAAATTGTAACTTTGCTGTGCAATTAATATAATATTTCTTATTTATATAGAAAGCCTAAAATAAACTTCATTCCGACGCAAATATCCTAAAGGCATTTACATAGGAAAAATTATTATGTTCAGACTCCGGACGTAGAGATACATCCGGAGTCCAATGAATTACCTCTATGTGGAGCTGACATGAAAAAAAAATAGAACTTGTTACTTGTGATCCGGCCCGATAACACAGAGAAATATTATTCAGGTGTTATTGTGGTGGTATTAATGTGTCATTGCGTTATTATAACACCAGGAATATTTACAGAACTCAATCATACATGAATATCATCACAATAAAACCTGAATAACACGGGGAATATTCCCTTTGCTAAAAATTTTTTATTATTATTTTTTTGTCACCTCCATGTGGCGTGATTTTATTGGACTCCGAACGTGTCTCCGGACGTTATATTTGTTCTTTACATACATACCATACCATCAGTCACATATATAACTCCCAATATTTATATTTTACATTTATGCCTTCTAAAATTTTTCGGTCATTACAAAGAGGACCACTATTTCATGTATGGTTGAGATTGCACGTATGTAAATATTGAAGTTTGGGTGTTAGAAATGTAAACATATAAGAATTGAGTGGGATGTTTGTTATTCCTCCTATTTTTAATTATATTTTCGCTTTAATTTTTAAAAATATTTTTAAAATTTAGATTGACTTATTTGACTTCAAAGTTTGAATTTTTGCATGATTTTTACTTTTTTTATTTTGGATTTCAACTTTAATATGAAAATCAATTTATTTGGAAATTAAAGTCCATATTATGAAATATAACAAATAAATGAAATATAAAATTTAAACAATATGTCTTCATATTATCTAATTGTTAGATAATAAAATAGAAAAAATCTAATTGTAGTTTACAAATCAAAGAATGGAGCAATTTTAATTTATTTATCGAAAATATAATATAGTTGAAAGGCATTTAAACATTAATTAATTTGTCAACTATAATGAATATAAGACTATTTTTTAATATGATTCCTTTTAATCTTTTTTACTTTAATTTATTAACATATAAGTTTTGTTCATACTCGAAAGACTGTTTCTCCAATGATTAGGGTTGTGAAAGCTGAGCTGAATTGAGCCGAGCAAGTCATTGTTCAGCTTGGCTTGGTATAGCTTTCATATATTGTTCAAGTTTGATCTATTTAACTTTCTTAATTTTTGAACTTGATTTGTTTATGACAAGTGAACTGTTGTGGAAGTATAAATAAAATAGAAGACGGAGCGAAAAATAGAACGAGGAAATTCACACCAGAAAATATTAACATAGCGGAACACACAAATTAACGTGGTCGGCAAATTCCCTACTTCCACGGAGTTGCAGAAGATTTTACTACTTGAGGAATTTACACCAGTTAATTGTCTCGACTTACAAGAGGGATCTCTTACTTTCTTGCTCTCTCTTCTTCTCTCTCTACACTGAGATAAACCGAAGAAGATAAACTTATAAGAGAAATAAACCCAATTTTTCTTCTTCCATACACAACCAAGAAGAAGCCAAGAGAGAACAACCTCCTTCTTCTTCTTTCTTCTTCCTTCTGCCGCAAGGAACTATTCCTTGCACTTCTCTTCCTCTATCCGGAGGAAGCCCGAAGAAGAACACAAAAAGGTCGTGTCATAAACTGAAGGAGAGTCGTGCGATGTATTTAACAGTGGTGGGAGATGCGACTCTTCACGAAACAGAAAACGCGAGTAGTTGTGGCGGGAGGCACGAGTGGTTTCGCGAAAACAGCCGAAGCTTCGCTTCGGTGCGCTATAGAGGGAAGAGACGNGAGGGAAGAGGCGCGACTTTTGCGATCGGGAGCGGGAAGACGAGAGCGGGAACATGTAAATCCTTTTTTTTTGTTTTTACCGGTCTCCACTCAACATAAACGACTATTTAAACGAACTAAAAATTCAAACTAGAATCTAGATTTACGTATAAAAAATTTACAATTCTAATCACAACTACTAATTTGTTGATTATGAACTCTAATTTTTTTTTAATTTACTAATTNTTTTTTTTTTTTGTTTTTACCGGGCTCCACTCAACATGAACGACTATTTAAACGAACTAAAAATTCAAACTAAAATCTAGATTTACGTATAAAAAAATTACAATTCTAATCATAACTACTAATTTGTTGATTATGAACTCTAATTTTTTTTAAATTTTACTAATTAGTTACATAACTCTTATTGATAGGATTATGATAGTTCAAATTTTATATGTGGAAGAACTAAATTAACCATAAAAATTATAGAATAATCATTTACTTAATCACATTAATAAGAAAATAATAACAATAATGTTGTTTGTAATTGTAGTGTGATGGTCATAAAAAATGAATTCATTACTTTCAAGGTTATGAAAATTCTTGACTCTCTTTAACACTAAACATCTCATTCTAAATTACAATTCACTTATTAATAAAATAAATATATAATTAATAATAAAACTAAAAATATTATTGATATAATAATATATTTATTTAAATATATGATTAAATAAATTATAATAATATATATATATATATTTATAATATCATATATAAAATACGAGTTATTGTCGAGTTTGATATCAAGTATTTAACAAGTTACATGTTGAGCGATGAATAAGTTTATTCTTAAACATAAATGAACAAGTTCGATTATGTTCATGTTCAATTTGTTTAAGCTTCAAAATTTTAAAAATTGTTCAAAATTATTTATTTATTAATTTAAACAAATATGATCGAGTCACAATCGAGTTGAGTTCAAGTTATTCATCGAGTGCATTTGTTCATTTACAACCCTACCCATGGTTAAGATGAATCTCTAGGATGTGCAAAACAATGTGGCTTGTTTTCTTAAAATTTATTTTCTCAATTCATCATTGATAAAAATATTAAATAACTATTATAGTAGATAAAAAAGTAAATATGTTTTTTATTTTTAAATATAAATAAAATATTAAAACATTTTAATATATTTAAATAGGATCTTGACCCCCCAAGTGGGTCCTATGCTAGCTAGGTTTTAGGATCGCCATATTAGTCTACAGTCATGGCAGCTTTACCTAAGTATGTTAGTTAGAAGCAATTAGTCAGGCTTGACTAAGGCTTCGTTTGGAGCAACTGCGACTTATTAAGAAGCTGTCGAAGAATAATCTGATATTTTAAAAAAATTGATGTGACTATTACAATTTGTTTTTTTTTAAACTTAGACAACAGGTAGAAAGCTCCTACTACACCCAGCCAGAATCGATGGGGCCAAAACACAATATGCTCAAACGACCAAAACATCGATACCGCGCCGCCGCACTGCTGCGCCAAACAGAGCCTAAGGGTCTAGTTGATCAAATTGTTTACGAGTAACATCCAACTTAATAATAGACCTTTAATACACGTGGCATATATCTCCAACAACTTGGGAAAAAAGAGGCTTTAGCAATTCGAGTTAAGAAGGCCATATGAAGTAGATAAGTTAGTTGATCAAAACTATTACTTATATTATCAAATGCTTAGCCACAAAATCAATGATTGTTACATATCTAAAGATTAGGTAAGAAAATAAAGTGTCAATATGAATGATATTTGACTCTCTGATATGCCTCTGACCGTTCATGACTAGCTTTAATTAATTGTATATTTGATTTAATTGTAATATAATTTTGTTTTTTAGGTCTAATTAATTTTCTTCAAATCGAATCAAAAACCGAAATTCAAATTTAAACTGCAATGCATAAAAGGGGAAAGTTTCCGTATGTACCACATAATTTTTATGTATTTACAAATCTAATATCCAAAGTATGATATTTACAAATAGTGTCGTTTAAATATGAATAAAAATGCAAAAAAAAAAAAGCCGTTATTTACAATTTCTCACTCATTTTCAAGGATATATCTCNGCTATACATCGTTGTTTGTCTTGTTCATTGATATTATCAATCTAAATTGTGCTATTTAGGGCACTTTTTTTATTTAATTTATTGAGTCCTTAAAGATATCTTATATCCAGGAGTCACTGAATTTTGTCTGGATTGTTGCTTTCTTTAGTTATCAGTAAACCAAAAAAGCAGCATGTGCTATTAAGAAAACATGAAACCTAACATTTCAGTGAATCAAACAGCCCCTAAACCATTCTCATGAAGTAAATTCTGGTGTGATAAAGCCTTAACTAAGGGTCCGTTTGGTGCAGCTTATAAGTGCGGGCGGCGTTTTCAAAACGCTGTCGTATCGTTTAGTTCGTGCGTTTCGCCAGCTTATCCGAAACTGCGTTTGGGTTTTTACACTAAACGCAGACTGCGGGTCGACTCCTGCGGCCGGCCCGCGGGCCGCGTTTCAGGATAAGCAGTTTATCCTGAAACGCACAAGTTACCCCAAACAGACCTTAAGTTTAAAAAACGCAGCTAGAAAAACATGACGCCAAAGCTGCCAATCATGGTGATAAAATTTTACTACCTCTTATACCATGATTAACCATCACAAGTTTAAGTTGGTACACAGGAATTGGGTAGAGGATAATGTAGCCATGTCATGCTAATTCTCTTTCTAACCTAGCCATTTATTACACCTACCGAACAATTTTCTTCCCAGTCGCCCAGTTTCTCCAAGCTGCCTTTGTATATTTCATGTGATTAAATTTATTTACTCACGCAATAAATGATTGGAAATTGGAATATGGCAGATTTTACCTTGTTTGATTCCAGCCTTATAATAATGCCTTTCTTGTGAAGCAAAGCATTAGAATTTGTATTGACTTTCAATATTTTTTTTGTCGTTGTATAAAACATGAATTATAGGTACTGGAATTGTTCGGTATGACTATTTATTCAGACCTTGTCTAGTTTAGTTTTACATGTATTGTTTTTGTGGGTCAACGTTTAATTCTGATACCATAAAAAGCACATTATCTATTCACATTGAATTGAAAGTTGTCTAGTTAAGTGTTCAGTTTTTTTAAAAAAGAGACTAGTTTAAGGAAAAAAAATTTTTTTGAAGGAAGATATATGTGAGCCTACCCTTTGATTGGGAATTAGTCTCCATATTAGATTTAAAAGGAAAATTCACCCTTGTAAGGATATGATAATACATAATGTCGTAGTATTGGAGTGCTTATAAGCTCGCATCATGAATATTGATAAAGAGGAGCAGAGAAGAGCACTAAAGTTCGTTAATTTGTTTCTATAGCACTGCTCACTTATGGAGTTTTATTTTAGGACATGAAATTTATTAAATGTGCATCTAATAATATGATTCTGATCATTGTTCTTTTTTTGACCAGACATATGAAATGGCCGTTAAAGTTTTTCTGTTACTATGCCGTGTTCAATCTGATCAAAACCAATATGATAAATATTTTAGAGCCAAAAAAAGGCTGGGTAATAATAAGGTAGTAACACTAGTTTTCCTACCATGATCTGGTGACGAGAACCAAGTTTCAAGCTACCTTATTGTGATTTGTGAGGTTCTGGCTAACTAAACATTTAACTATCTTGAACCTTACTTTATCAATAGCGATGCTTCCTTTCTAAGATTATTATGAAAATGCAGTAAAATAAAATTTTTTGCGTGAGATTCCAATGCTTATTGGAAATATGCATATAAGTAGAAAGCAACAGCATTAAATATTGATTCGTTAAGGTTATCAGCTATTGTGGTCACAGATCGATGCACATTTTGTCACATCATAGTTATTTTGATGCTGAAAACAAGGTCGCAATGTCAAGGAGAAATATATAGTTTATTGAAATGAAAGTTTGGTGTTACACTTTTTCTTTTGTTTTAACAAGATTTAATACGTTTTTAAGCATTATTTTTTATTTCTCATTAGTAATCACTGTTGAAAAGAAAATTAACAAGTGGTTTATTTTTATCATAGGAATATTGGTAAAAAATATTGAATTGAGGTTTCGGTACATGGCCATGATCAATTTAAAAACCTTTTAATGAGCTGAACATGAAAGTTCTTGTTGGTGGTTAACTGCATGCAAATTGTAACAAAAAGTTTCCAGAAGAAGTTCTACGGACATGAATGGATGCTGTAGAGAAGGATTTTCTCTCTCTTAATTTCCAAATTTGAAAAAAGGATTCATGTGCCACTTAGTGGGATAAAGGATGGGTGCTGCAGGTGTTGTTGGTGTAATTTCCAAAACTGATGATGGATTGTAGGAGTTTATCTTGACAGTTTGCCTTCAATGGAAGTTAAAAGTTTTTGATCAAGGATTTTAGTTTTTATTGGAGTTTTTTTTTTTACGTGTTAAAAGCTCAACTAGATATTGGATTGTAGCGCTAACCTTGGTAAAACTATCTTTGACCAGTTCTGGCATGCTTGCCGGAATTTTCTTAAATATCTTGCAGTTTTTAAAGCATTTTTAATCGTTGCTTCTTTAGTTCCATATAATACAGGACTTTTGCTTGCAACATTTATTAATTTGACAACGATCTAATATCTTATTCATGTCAAACTACTTTAGTTTGATACCCTATGTGATAAATTTCTACAGAGTCTAACTGGTGAAAAGAACTATGCGGCATCATTTGGTGATGTTAAATCCCTCACAGCTGATGGTCAGCCCAAGGAGCTATTTTTCTCTAGTGACTTGTGTGCAATTGTGGAACACACCAAAAACTATTTGGCTATTGAGGATAATGAGGTGGTGCATCTTAAGGTAACGTTAATAATCTGATTAATTTTTTTAATTAATTAATAGAGTAATATTACTAGCTACTATGTATGTCCCTGCTGAGCTGTTGCTTTTTTCATTGAGCCCTTTTCATTATATCACTTCTTTTGAATGTTTGCAAAATTTTCTATCAAAGTTTTTGTTTTTTATATTAGTTATTGATTATAAATTCGGTCTAATATCTATTTAACTGTTGGACTTCATGACTTTTGCATCTATCTTTGACCTATTTTAACTAATTATATGGCTTAGTTAATTTTTATGGTTCACTTAACTAATTTTATTTTTCTTTCTCCTTGCCTGTTATAGCCTTGCCTTACTTGTCAGACTTTCTTTTGAAAATTCTGCCATGAGGATGTAAACTTAATTACTGATTGCTAATTTATTTTCATTTGGCTCGTTATGCTTTCATTTAGATTTTTGTTTAATTTTCTTGAATATTGACTCCATTTACTTTTTTCTTGATAATATCAGGATGGAAGTGTCTCAATCCTGAAGTTTGACCACAGCAAGGAAAAGCCAGCATCCGTGCAGCGTGCATTATCTGTTCTTGAGATGGAGGTTGAACAAATAAAAAAAGGAAATTATGATCATTTCATGCAAAAAGAGATTCACGAGCAACCCCATTCTTTAACCACCACAATGAGGGGAAGACTTAGGGATAAAAGCGTTGTTTTGGGAGGTCTCAAGGATCACCTCAAGACAATCAGGCATAGCCGGAGGATTATATTCGTTGGTTGTGGTACCAGCTATAATGCAGCTTTGGCTGCAAGACCCTTTCTGGAAGAACTCTCAGGTTAGTGTAATCTGTTCCTTTATTTATTTCAGTATTTTTTTGGGAAATTTACATACCTGTCTCACAGTTCTTATGTATTTACATATCTCACACCAAAACTTTCTTATTTACATACACGGCATTTTGGAGCTTTAAAGTTATGCATGAAAAGGTTTATTTCACTTTTAAAAGTAGCGAAAGTGCTATTTTTTATGTGATATTAAAGATTTGAGGTTATGTGTGTAAATATGAAATATGTTTAAATTGTGTGCTATGTATGTAAATGCCCCTTAAGTTTAAATGCTGTTTACTGATGGTTTAAGAAATTTTCTAAATTTAAGGAATCCCTGTCACAATGGAGCTGGCCAGTGATTTGCTGGACCGCAAAGGCCGAATTTACCGAGAGGACACTGCAGTATTTGTTAGTCAATCTGGAGAGACTGCCGATACTCTTCTTGCGCTCGAGTATGCCCTATCAAATGGGGCACTGTGCGTCGGCATAACGAATACTGTTGGCAGTACGCTGGCGAGGAAAACACACTGTGGGGTCCACATAAATGCTGGCTGCGAGATCGGTGTTGCTAGCACGAAAGTAAACACGAATACACCTTCTTTTCTGCTTCTAATAAAAATGGAGCTCTATATAACAAACGTTTGTTGTGAACTTCATCAGGCATACACCAGTCAAATTGTTGTGATGGCCATTATGGCTCTGGCTATTGGAGCTGACAGTATATCCACACAGCCTAGAAGAGAATCCATTATAAATAGTCTGTCTGATCTACCAGGTATGCCATCCTACTGTGTATATAAAAGTACATTTTTTGTTTTTCATAATTTAGAGAATTCAGCAAATTGGATAAATTAGAATACCTTGTATTTATTTATTTATGTATAATGCAGACAAGGTTAGAGAGGTTCTAAGGCTTGATGAAGAAATGAAAGAGCTTGCCAAGTCACTGATGGAAATGCAGTCACTACTTGTGTTTGGAAGAGGTTATAATTATGCTACTGCTCTTGAGGGTGCTTTGAAGGTAAAAGAAGTGGCACTCATGCACAGTGAAGGCCTGCTGGCTGGTGAAATGAAACATGGGCCGTTGGCGCTTGTGGACGAAACTCTTCCAATTATAGTTATTGCCACTCGAGATGCATGTTTCAGGTCTGTTTGTTTCAAGTTAGCAAAGTTTTGTTTCAAGTATTGCTTTCGATTTTTTTTTTCAATCTTTATTTGTTTTGTTTATGATTTTTGCTTTAATAGAACATGTTCAGTTGAGTGTTTGTAAAAATAAACTAAGTATCCATAATTGAGTTATTTAAATACTGATCATACTTTAATTTTGGCTCTTTAACAGCCAACAGCAATCAGTAATTCAACAACTTTATGCCCGCAAAGGCCGTCTCATAGTAATGTGTTCCAAGGGAGACGCAGCATCTGTATGTTCTGGCGGTTCTTGTCGCTTAATTGAAGTTCCTTTGGTTGCTGATTGTCTCCAACCAGTAATTAATATAATTCCACTGCAGGTAACTCGAGCTTCTATTTAAACAATGTCTGGCTTTTTAAATCCAACGCTTTATGTCTATAATGATAGTGACAAGTCCTGTTATGTCTTTCTTTGATGATAGTTTCAGTCGGGTATCAATTAAAATGAAAGCCTTAAGAAAATGGCTTCATCCATGCTACACAATTCCTATGTATTTACATATATAATACCTAAATATTCATATTTTTGTTTATACCAATTTATTGTCATGAACGATGGACAATCCAGGGGCCGAATTCTTGTATTCTACCACTTCCTGTTACAAACATCAGTATGTTTTGATTGATTTCATACTATACTTAGCTACGAAAGTGTTTTGGCGCCGCATCGCAAGTATATTATTTGGAGACAGATCGTGTAAAAAACTGCTTATTTAATTTTTGCATTTTTGTCCTCTGCAGTTGCTGGCTTACCATCTAACAGTGTTGCGAGGATATGATGTTGATCAACCAAGGAACCTTGCCAAGAGTGTTACCACGCAATGAGTAATAAATCCAGAACTTCTCGGTTGTCTTATTTTGTAGGATTTTACTTGGTTTTTTAGTTTTTCTTCTTATGCTAGATAATAATGTCGGTTTTCTGTTGAGTATTTATTTCATGGCGTGTTAAGTGTGAACTTCCTGAGCGAGTGATTTGCTTTTGATGTAGACCGGTTCTGAGATTAATGGTAGGGCAGAATTCTCTCTTCTACTTGTCTATTTTTGTATAATTAGCATCTTTTTTGAAGTTATGTTTATATTGTATTGTAAAATTGCTTCTTTATCTTTGAGCTTTTCTTCTAATAGAGATGCACAACACGGAGGCTAAATTTTGATTAAAAATTGAAGTACACTAGTTTTGGACTTCAAATATTCCTCTTTTGACATATTAATCCATTTTTACTCATTTGCATTCCATGCTGGAACACAGAATGTTACATTGTAAAATATTTGACTTTTTTGAGGTCTGGGTTTCATAAGGCAAAATACTGAATTTATTTGTTTGTTTAGTATCTTCTCAATCGGCCTGAATTACGATTTTGTCAGCAGCCCTTTATATCATGATAACTCCCAACCATATCACTCTATATTGTATCAGATTTTGGGCGTTATTTATTAAATTTATGCATGAAAACAACAACAGAAACCTATATAAAGAGCTTGTCTTGTGATATGTTATCATACAATATTTTTATATGTATAAAAAAGAAAACTCACAATATTTTAAGTGTTTGCAAATACTTATTTTTATGTCAGCCCCATTTTCAACTAAATATTTGGAAGTTCTACATGCACACTCAATTTTTATGCACTCCAAATACTTCTACTGTTCAAGAGCTGCCAATTCCTGTTCCTACTAATCTTACTAAGCAACAATACCAATTTCTGCAATCAGTATTAGATTAATTTATTTCACATTAAATTTATATTCTTCAATTAATAGGGTATCATTTGAGCTTACTCACTTTGAAACTTATTTAATTGCCTAACTTTTAAGGATGTGATCCAAACTCTATGATTCAGGACATGACACAAGGTACATGTTCATTACTATTTAAATGAAGATCAATTTAAACACTCATTACTACATTCCAAACCAAGCCATCTAACAATACTTTGAGCTTAACAAATTCAGAAGCCTTGAGGGATAAAGAAAAAGGTACATATAAAAATGCAGTAATTATTGAACAGCTTATAAGCTATTTCTCATACTACACAATCAAAATATGCCATCAAAGGATTTGAGAGTAATACATACCAAATAATCATTAAGCACATGATCCTAACACATCAGCGTTTATATTTCATTGCCTCTTTCTCGAATCCAATTGTCGGGAATTGTTTTGCATAATCTTCAACCTCGCCGCGAAGCTTAGAAATCTCAGATTGGATATCAGCATTTGACTGAAGAGTGGCTATAAAGTCCTTGAGCTTTGTTCCAGCTGTGGATTAAAGAGCAATCAATTATAGATNAGTGTTTATATTTCATTGCCTCTTTCTCGAATCCAATTGTCGGGAATTGTTTTGCATAATCTTCAACCTCACTGCGAAGCTTAGAAATCTCAGATTGGATATCAGCATTTGACTGAAGAGTGGCTATGNGTTCATTACTATTTAAATGAAGATCAATTTAAACACTCATTATTACATTCCAAACCAAGCCATCTAACAATACTTTGAGCTTAACAAATTCAAAAGCCTTGAGGTTATTAAAAAAAAAAGGTGCATATAAAAATGCAGTAATTCTTGAACAGCTTATAAGCTATTTCTCATACTACACAATCAAAATATGCAATCAAAGGATTTGAGAGTAATACATACCAAATAATCATTAAGCACATGATCCTAACACATCAGTGTTTATATTTCATTGCCTCTTTCTCGAATCCAATTGTCGGGAATTGTTTTGCATAATCTTCAACCTCACCGCGAAGCTTAGAAATCTCAGATTGGATATCAGCATTTGACTGAAGAGTGGTTATAAAGTCCTTGAGCTTTGTTCCAGCTGTGGATTAAAGAGCAATCAATTATAGATATAATGACTCCACTCGTTCATATATTAATGTAAGAGTTTAAAAGAGGATTAGATGTGAGTTTAGAGTACCTGTTGTTTCAGCCTTGGCTTTCAGTGATAATTTAACAGCAGCGTCAAAAAAGTCTGCAACTCTAACAAAGTCTTCTTCAGCAAATCCCCTCGACGTCAGTGCCGGTGTTCCTGAGTTACATGNTTCAGCCTTGGCTTTCAGTGATAATTTAACAGCAGCGTCAAAAAAGTCTGCAACTCTAACAAAGTCTTCTTCCGCAAATCCCCTCGACGTCAGTGCTGGTGTTCCTGAGTTACACAATATATACTCATCAAGAGGGCTCTTGGAAGTGATTGTAATGGCATTATTTAGGAAAAACACAAGTTGGCTCCAAATATTCTAGTCATTTTTTATAGGGGATTACATACATAATTCTCAGGTATTTATCTCTAACACACACACACACACACACACACACTTTTCACTTTCCAAAAGATTAAAATGGTGATATTTTTACATGATACGAATAATTTGGGAATTGGGTGGTATGTTTGTAAATGCACCTTATTTAGCATCTCAAAATTATTGAATTCACTTTTAAAACGAGTGCAATATAATTCCTTAATGATTTTTTATTTGTTGCACTAAGCTCGAAGTAATGCAACTATTTTGAGACCCGTCTTAATCAAATTTAGAGCAGAATATCTCGACCAAAATTGTATTAATGATATGGAAAAGGATTGTACCCATCCTAATGCCACCGGGAACCATGGCCGACACGTCACCGGGGACTGTATTTTTGTTGGCTGCAATATGAACCAATTCTAACACTTTCTCGACTCTGGATCCATCAATTCCCTGTAAATACAGCAAAAGATTTGGTTTGAGTGCACATTGAAATGTAATAGGATCATACCATCCCAATCAGTTGCATGAAAACACTGAATAAAGAGAAATAATGCTTGCATGCAATTCATTGTTACCTTGTTTTTCAAATTTACCAAAACCAAATGGTTATCTGTACCACCAGAAACGAGTTCATAACCCTTCTCTCAACTAGGCGCTGCAAGAAGATAAAATAATCACCAAGTCATAAAATTAAGTTGGTCTTGACAATGTCAGAAAATATGTTATAAGCAAGTATAATTTTAGAGATGAGAAATATACCTCAGCAAATTTTGCACAATTGCTGAGCACCTGTTCTTGATATGCTCTGAACTCTGAAGTTGTAGCCTATTGCATATTGAAAAAATACATTGAACATTATTATCGATAAGCAAAATATGTGATGATAAATGTTACTGATTCAACTTATAATAAAATTAGGAGACATTTATATGCATTCCACCAAATTCCTATGTATTTACAACAAAACTGAAGATAAGATGAAATTGGCGCAAATTTAAGTTAGGGGACTAAATTGAACACCTAAAAAATCACACGTATCTAAGAAGTTTAAAACATGATCATTTAGGAGGCCCACTTAGCATTAGTTTGTATTTATTTTTTCTTTTTTTAAAAAAAATGTTTAATTAGTATAATTTTTATGTATTTCTATTTTTTTATTGTTAAAAAATAAATCACTTAATATCACATAAAAGATGTTTTTGAGTGTTTTTAAAAACAATTACCACAACCAAATATATTTTANTCACACGTATCTAAGAAGTTTAAAACATGATCATTTAGGAGGCCCACTTAGCATTAGTTTGTATTTATTTTTCCTTTTTTTAAAAAAAAATGTTTGATTAGTATAATTTTTATGTATTTATATTTTTTATTTTAAAAAATAAATCACCTAATATCACATAAAAGATGTTTTTGAGTGTTTTAAAAACAATTACCACAACCAAATATATTTTATTCAAATCAAAACATACAACAACAACAACAAAAGCCTTTATCCCACTAAGTGGGGTCGGCTACATGAATCCCTTTTCTCCATTGCTTAATATTGAGTGTCATATTTTCATTTAATTCTAATAAACTAAGATCATTTTTATAAAATATGTCCAAGTTTTCTAGGCCTACCTCTACCTTTTCTAACATAAATCGAATCTAAAACATCTACACTTTAACGGGATCATCAAATGGTCGACGTGTAATGCAACCAAATGAATCTCTCAAATTTTGTCCGTCACTGGAGTTACCTCAACCCTATCATGGATATATCTTTTTGCAATGTCTCTAAGTGTAAAGTCACTCATCCACCTAAGCATTCTGGTTTTTGGTAATACTTAACTTAGTTTTGCGCTTCTCTTTTAAAGGCCAACATTATGCGCCAAAGAGCATTACAGGTCTTACCACCATCTTATAAAATTTTCCTTTCAATCTAAGCAATACTTTTCCATCACACAATAAGCCCAAAGCACTCTTCCACTTCAACCAACCAACTTGAATTCTACTCATAACATCCCCGTTTATATCACCGTCACTTTGAACAATAGACCCAAGATATCTAAAACGTTCACACATTTTAAAAATTTGATCACCCATAGTTACAAATCTGTCACTAGGGCTATTACTACTAAAAATACATTCCATGTATTTAGTTTTAGTTCTACTCAAATGAATGACTTTAGACTCTAAAGTAGACCTCCATAATTAAAGTTTTTCCTGTGCTCTTTCTCTAGTCTTATCCACAAGAAGAACATCATCAGCGAAACACGTACACCAATGTACATCTTCCTGTAAATGTCCAACAAGAGCATCCATAACTAAAGCAAAAAGATATTAGCTTAAATCCTTGATGTAATCCAACTGAAATAGAAAAATATTTGGTTAATCCACATTCCGTTCTAACACAAGTAACAGTTCTAGTATACATATCTTTAATGACTCGAATATAAGTCATATCAATATCTTTCTTCTCTAGAACTCTCCAAACGATCTCTCTTGGAATCTTATCATAAGCTTTTTCAAATCAATAAAAACCATAAATACACCCTCCTTATTCTCTCTATACTTCTTCATCAAACCTCTCAATAAATTTATAGCTTCCATAGAAGACTTATCCGACATAAATTCAAATTGATTATGAGAAATCTTAGTAAAACGTCTTAACCTATATTCTATTACCCTCTCCTATAACTTTAAAGTATGACACATCAACTTAATTCCTCAATAATTTTCACTCCCGTGCATCCCCTTTATTCTTAAAAATGAGAACCAAAATACTCTTCCTCCACTCATCAGACATCTTTTTAATTTTTAAAATAATATTAAAGAGTTTAGCAAGGCAAGAAACTCACAAATTTTCTAAATATTTTCACACTTCAATTGGGATACCATCAAGTCCTACAAACTTTTCACTCTTAGTTTTCTTTAAAACATTCTCAATTTCTTTTTTACTAATGGGACGGTAAAAAAACAAATATTTTATTATTATTAACGATATTAAGATCACTAAGGTCGATTATATTTTCAGAAACTTCATTGAAAAATTTATAAAAAAAACTCACTCACCTATGTTGAACATCTTCTAAGAAAAATACTTTTAATTTTCATCTTTAATACACTTTACTTGANATATATATATATATATATCACCCACTTTAGTATCTAATCTTATTATAAATAATCACTAAAAATAGAATTTTTAGTATCACTAATTATTCTGTTAGACTCTCCGCTACAGGTCATTTTATATTTTTCTCATTTCTCTAAGCTTTTATATATAAACCAATTTTTATAACGCAACTTCTTATATTTTATCTTTTCTTGCACATTATTATTCCACCACCATCTATTTTTATTTATATAAATTTTCATTTTGATTCTCAAAGTACATCTTTTGTCACTTATTTGATAGTGTTTGTTATTTTATCCCACATAAAATTTGCTTGTTCATGAACATCCCAAATCTTGAAGTTTATTCATAAAAATAATTTTATTTGTTTTTTAGGTGCGTCCATCTAATTAAATGACAAAAATTTCTAGTATTCTTTATTTTACAACTCTCCATCTTAAAATTCAAAACTAATATTTGATGTTCAGTACTTAATTCTTACATAAAATGACCTTATAATCTTTACGTTCTCGACGATATCTTGTTCTCATAATAAAATAATCAATCTGCGCTTTAATAGATCCATTCTTATAAGAAATAATATGCTTTATCTTTTTTTTTTTTAATAAAGCATTAGCAATAACAAAATCATATGCTAAAGCAAAATCTAATATGACTCTACATTATTCACTAATCACTTCAAAATCATAACCACTGAATATTTCTAAAATCTTGCAAGTCGTTCCAGAATTTTCCTTTAAGCCTATCTCTAAACCTACTTAAATAGCATAAATACTTATAATATTAAAAAATCTTAGTATCAACAACCTTAAGGGCTATAATTCTACCTCCAATTCTTTTTAATTTTTACAATATTATTATTCAAACTCTTATCTATAATTATACATACACTATTTCTAGTGCGACTCTTACCTGAATATCAAAGTTTAAAACCTAAACTATCAAAATCTTTAGCCTTTTCTCAAACTAATTTAGTTTCTTGAATACATAAGATATTTATCTTTCTAAGAATCATAATATTAACTAATTCCACAAATTTTTCTGTGAAAGCACATATATTTCAAGACCTTATCCTAATATTAGTTTCATGGACTAACTTCTTTACCCACATTCGTCCGTAATGTGAGAACTTTTGCTTATTTGGCACTATATCGGAGCGTCAGTGTAGCAACCCTTGCACACTACTCAGTCTCAGTATTCAGGTCATACAAAACGTTGCTTCTCAGGGACGCCCTAGCAGTTACACACAATGATCAAATGGATTCATGTCATGATTTTTTGACAAATTTTATGTTGGTTCTCAAATACCTAATGCAACCCTCCACTTTTCACATTTAGAGCTTGGAACACGACAATGGGAGTGCCAATTCAAATAAAAACATCGATAAATTAAAATTAAAACAAAAAAATAAAAGTAATCCAAAATAGGGGCTTAGTTAATTATTTGTTACAATATTTTCTTAGTCGTTTAGTCATCTTTATGCTTTCCAATTTTTTCCTTTTAAATTTCTTATCTAGGATATGATGATCTCCCTATGTATTTATATACCTGACACCTAAATTTTATTTTTTATTATTTAGTTTAGGTGTTANATATATATATATATATATATATACACCACAAGACAGGAGTTGATGTCTGCCCCTGGGATCCCTTCTCCTGACCATACTATAACGGATAATGTTCAGACCGAAAATCAGGATAGCACTGTAGCATCTATTCATGAAGCATCAGGTGCAGAGGTGACAATTCACATTTCACATACGCTAGAACTTATCGTTGTGACAACGACTGTCTTTCCTTCTACTGTGGTTCTCGGTGCAAAAAGAAAGCTGAGGGCACACTCCAACTTGGAAACTTAATGGATGATACTTTGGTCACTCCTGACAATGACACGACTTTTTAAAAAATTTTATTTGACTCCGCTCCTAAAACTAGAGGAAGAGACGAGACTAAACTGGGTCGTCCCTAACTACTTGTTTTCTGCATGTTTTACATTTTTTTGAGTCTATCTATATCTTTTTGTTGGGGTATCACTGTACTTGGTATCGTATGGGTAGGGTGCCTCTATTAGGCCCTCTCATACAACCTTGATGTGCAGACAAACACACACACACACTCATACAACCTTGATGCGCGGACAAACACACACACACACATGCGGACAAACACACACACACACAAGGACACACACACGCACAGACAAACAAATATACACGCGTCTCTAGGATAGTGTCTCAAGCCAAATTCAAACATTAGTTTAAACAAACAAAAAATGAAGAAGCCAAACTCGAACGCTACAAATTCAAAATCCAATTAAAAAATCCAATAAATCATAACAAATGCAATAATCACCTAGCATTTCATTTTAGTATAAACCCTTTACCATGTAAGAAATTTATTAAGAAAATGAAACGGGAATGTTGAAGAGACATGCACACCTGTTTAAGTGCGACAGCTAAGCCAGTAATTGTATGATTATGTGGACCACCTTGTAATCCAGGGAAGACTGCAGCATTAATTTTCTCTTCAAAGTCATAAGTAACCTTGCAACAAGACAAATCCTCATTGTATTAGTCATTTCATTCCCAAATATAACATTAGACTAAACCTGATGAATTATATCTATGCTAAGTCTACAAGAATGAAGAGCAGAAGCAATTAAGTAAAATTTATTAAATAAACAAATTTGTGTTTCCTTAAAAATTTAGCTTGCCTCTAGTTAGCCAAAAGGTCGTGTTACCATTTCTACATATAAAAGAATAAAAATAAGGACAATTTACATACATACAATAAGATTCTTAAGTATTTAGATATCTCACACCTAAACATTCATATTTACATTTATATGCTTTAGTGTCATAAAGCTATGCATGAAAAGAAGTATTTCACTTCTAAGAAATAAGTAATTGTGGTATATTTGATGTAATATTAAAGATTGAGTGTATAAAAAAGTTCATGTTTGATATGTAAAATACATAAGAATTGCATGGTATGTGTGTAAATGACCCTAAAAAAATCATTAAGGGTACATTTAGAGTCACTTGACTGGAGGGTCACTTCACACTAGTTTAAAAAATAGATAAACAATGGGAAATTTACAAGCATGCCACATTTCTTATGTATTTACACATCTAACACCTAAACTTTCATAGTTACTTTTATAAAACTTTGGTATGATAAAGCGATGCATGAAAATGTGCACTTCAAAAGTAGATAGTTGTATTTTTAATCTGATGTTAAATATTTGAGTGTCATGCATGTAAATGTAAAAGTTTAGGTGTATAGATCCATAAAAATTTATGCTTTTCAATGTGTTACTTCTCACCTCTTGTCCTTGTTTATTTATTTCTTTTACGCCCTTTCTGAAAAATATCATGGCTCCGCGTGGTCCGCGAAGGGATTTGTGAGTTGTGGTTGTCACTACGTCTGCGTACTCAAAAGGAGATGGGATAACACCAGCAGCTACGAGTCCACTTATATGTGCCATATCTGCCAAAAGAACAGCTTTCTGTTTGTCACAGACCTGCCAATATCAACAGCACATTAATATCTAGACCAAATGGCCCAAAACTTCATATGATTGGGGCATTTATTTACATAACACCCAATTTTAAACACCTAAAATTTAATTTTTACATTTAGACCACTCANTTGTCACAGACCTGCCAATATCAACAGCACATTAATATCTAGACCAAATGGCCCAAAACTTCATATGATTGGAGCATTTATTTACATACCACCCAATTTTTAACACCTAAAATTTAATTTTTACATTTATACCACTCAAATCTTTCATATCACTTCAAAAAATACCAATTATTTAACTTCGTAAAAGCGAAATTCTGCTTTTCCTGTATAGTTAAGGTGACATAGGAAAAAACTGAAGGTTAAATGTTAGATATGTAAATACATCAGAATTAANCACTTCAAAAAATACCAATTATTTAACTTTGTAAAAGTGAAATTCTGCTTTTCCTGTATAGTTAAGGTGACATGGGAAAAAACTGAAGGTTAAATGTTAGATATGTAAATACATCAGAATTACGTGGTATGTATGTAAATCTTCTTTTGAGACTACCTTCCGTATACGAGCATAATCATAAAGGCGTGAATATGCGCTAGCTCCCGCAACAATTAACTTTGGTCTGAAGAGTGCAGCACTTTTCTCCAACTGCCATAATTTGAAGATCAAAAGAGGAAGAATGCAACAACTAAAAAAATAAAATGAGAATTTGGCAGAAAACATTGTAAAAATGTAAAAGAAGATCCAAGAAGGAGATCTCTCATAGTGGAAGCTCCATGGTTTACTAGCTTGAGGACTCCAGAAAACAATCCATTTTTTTTTCCTATGAAGGATTTTTTTTTATTTTTAAGGTAATTCTTTGAAAAAGATAATACATANATGCAACAACTAAAAAAATAAAATGAGAATTTGGCAGAAAACATTGTAAAAATGTAAAAGAAGATCCAAGAAAGAGATCTCTCATAGTGGAAGCTCCATGGTTTACTAGCTTAAGGACTCCAGAAAACAATCCATCTTTTTTTTCCTGTGAAGGTTTTTTTTTTTTTTAAAGGTAATTCTTTGAAAAAATAATACATNATATATATATATATAAACGGGCAAACGAAACAGACGTCTGTTTTTTCGCTCGTTTCGATCCTTTTTGTCTTCGTCATCGGCTCTAGCTGGCGAAGGAGCTCGAGTCGTCTACGGTGCTTCGCTCTGTAGGTTTCGTCTTCTGTTTTTGAGCTACTCGTCTGCTACTTGCTCGACTACTCCGTCAAAGTTCTGCTCGACTGCTCGCGTCCCGTTCGTAGGCGGCAGTCGACAAGCTGCGCCATTTGCTGCACTCGCTTATGGCCTCAGGGCTTTTCTACGCTGTCGGCATTGCCGGTGATAACCCCGCTAAACCCTCCTATGCTACAGTGGTTCACAAACGCAGCTCCCATTTTCACCTCACAAATAATTTGATATTCCCGCATATGTACCATTATTCTGTTGTGGGGTATAGAGATTGCAATCTCATCAAAAAAGTAGAAAAAAAGGGGGCGCAAACCCACAATATTCTTCTCTGACGCCGAAATTTCAACTCATGTAAGAAAATACAAATTTACACTAGCTCGAAAGTTCCAATTAGGTTGTTCAAAGATGGAGACTATCAGAAAAAGGTTTTCGAAGATTTCAAACTGATTGGGGATTGACATGTGGGTCTTTTCGACGAAAGACATGTTATGATACAACTGAGTATAGAAAAAGATTACACAAAGATTTTCTCAAAAAAATTCATCACAATCGAGGGCAAACATATGAAGTTGTTCAAATGGACCCTTAATTTTGATCACAGTCAAGAACCCCCAATTGTTTCTATCTGGTTCTCATTACCTGAACTCAAGCTTCAATTCTTTGACCAACCTATCTTATATGCAATTAAGACTATCCCTTGAAAAACCTTTGCAGATAAACTTACCTACAGTTCATTTCTCAAGGTCCACTGCAAGGATTTTGATTGAAAAAGTTATTACACTACCAGATGTAGAAGAAATCTGGTTTGGCTCTACTTACAATGGTTATTAGTAAAAAATCATTATGAAACAAAAATCTTACTACGGCAAGCACTGCAAGACGTTTGGACACCCGCAGGAGAAATGTTTCAGATTGCACTCACAGTTGAGAACCAATAGTCAAAAGCAGGAACATGCTATTAGTGCACCCCGCGTGCCTAAACGAGCTCCCAACAAACCTTATGACAATCAACCTGAGGAAGAAATCAACACAAGACAGGAGTTGGTGTCTGTCCCTGGGATCCCTTCTCTTGACCATACTATAACGAATAATGTTTGGACCGAAAATCAGGATAGCCTTGTAGCTCCTATTCAGGAAGCATCAGGTGCAGAGGTGACAATTCACACTTCACATACACTGGAACTTATCGTTGAGGCAACGACTATCTTTCCTTCTACTGCGGTTTTAATATCTAATCACACCGAAGATCACATGAGTCAGTCTTCAAATGAAGAATGACAGGTTTACACTTCTCGGCAGAAGAAGGCTGATGGCACACTCCAACTTGGAAACTTAATGGATGATATTTTGGTCACTCCTGACAATGACACGACTCTTCAAAGTTTGTTATTTGACTCCGCTCCTAAAACTAGAGGAAGAGACGAGACTAAATTGGCTCATCCCTAGCTACTTGTTTTCTGCATGTTTTAAATTTTTTTGAGTCTATCTGTATCTTTTTGTTGAGGTATCACTGTACTTGGTATCGTATGGATAGGGTACCTCTATTAGGCCCTCTCATACAACCTTGATGTAACTTTTCTATTTCAGCAAAATTAGCTCTTGAACTTTTCCACACACACACACACACACACACACACACACATAGACGGACAAACAAATATACACACGTGTCTCTGGGCTAGTGTCTCAAGCCAAATTCAAACATTAGTTTAAACAAACAAAAAATGAAGAAGCCAAGCACGAACGCTACAAATTCAAAATCCAATTAAGAAAATCCAATAATTCATAACAAATGCATTAATCACTTAGCATTTCATTTTAGTATAAACCCTTTACCATGTAAGAAATTTATTAAGAAAATGAAACGGGAATGTTGAAGAGACATGCACACCTGTTTAAGTGCGACAGCTAAGCCAGTAATTGTATGATTATGTGGACCACCTTGTAATCCAGGGAAGACTGCAGCATTAATTTTCTCTTCAAAGTCATAAGTAACCTTGCAACAAGACAAATCCTCATTGTATTAGTCATTTCATTCCCAAATATAACATTAGACTAAACCTGATGAATTATATCCATGCTAAGTCTACAAGAATGAAGGGCAGAAGTAATTAAGTAAAATTTATTAATAAACAAATTTGTGTTTTCTTAAAAATTTAGCTTGCCTCCAGTTAGCCAAAAGGTCGTGTTACCATTCCTACATATAAAAGAATAAAAATAAGGACAATTTACATACATACAATAAAATTCTTAAGTATTTAGATATCTCACGCCTAAACTTTCATATTTACATTTATATGCTTTAGTGTCATAAAGCTATGCATGAAAAGAAGTATTTCGCTTCTAAGAAATAAGTAATTGCGGTATATTTGATGTAATATTAAAGATTGAGTGTATAAAAAAGTTTAAGTGTTTGATATGTAAAATACATAAGAATTGCATGGTATGTGTGTAAATGACCCTAAAAAAAATCATTAAGGGTGCACATGTAGAGTCACTTGACTGGAGGTTCACTTCACACTAGTTTAAAAAAATAGATAAACAATGGGAAATTTACATGCATACCACAGTTCTTATGTATTTGCACATCTAACACCTAAACTTTCATATTTACTTTTATATAACACTTCGGTATGATAAAGCGATGCATGAAAATGTGCAATTCACTTTTAATAAGTAGATAGTTGTATTTTTAATCTGATGTTAAATATTTGAGTGTCATGCATGTAAATGTAAAAGTTTAGGTGTATAGATCCATAAAAATTTATGCTTTTCAATGTGCACTTTTAAATTACTTCTCACCTCTTGTCCTTGTTTATTTATTTCTTTTACGCCCTTTCTGAAAAATATCATGGCTCCGCGTGGTCCGCGAAGGGATTTGTGAGTTGTAGTTGTCACTACGTCTGCGTACTCAAAAGGAGATGGGATAACACCAGCAGCTACGAGTCCGCTTATATGTGCCATATCTGCCAAAAGAACAGCTTTCTGTTTGTCACAGACCTGCCAATATCAACAGCACATTAATATCTAGACCAAATGGCCCAAAACTTCATAT